>LPNX010959392.1:36711-51897 GCA_001517045.1 Pseudotsuga menziesii
TAAATCAAGAGATCTAATGCATAATGAGGCATCCAAAACTAGCATAAAGCAGGCTTACCCAAAATAGGCAAATCCCCCATAGGTGTAAAAATCTGATCCCAAATCTGTCATGAGGCTCAT
Organism: Pseudotsuga menziesii; assembly: GCA_001517045.1. Lineage (NCBI taxonomy): Eukaryota > Viridiplantae > Streptophyta > Pinopsida > Pinales > Pinaceae > Pseudotsuga > Pseudotsuga menziesii. Next base: position 36,832 of record LPNX010959392.1, read on the forward strand.
GAATTGGAAAGGGTGCATGGGAAAGCTAATGAGTGGTGGAATGGCAACTCATACATGCTTTTGCATGGAGGAAAGAGTGGAGGATGAAAGGGCAAGAAAACAAGTTCACCTCACCTAGTCTTGCTTTCCTATGTGCCTTAAATCACTGAAAAAGCAGTCAATAAAGCAGAAAAAGCAGAAGGGCGCCTAGGAGGCCAGGAATAAAGAAAATTTGATTCCTAAGGCTTTCCCAAGTGCTACATGAATCAAATATGGCAAGTTTGACCTCTATGGATAGGCAATTAGCAACTTGCACATGGTGGGACTCATGAACTAGGCAAATAAGACAAAAATAAATGAATTAATGTCTAAGTGGGTAATACTATGGGTTTGATTATTCTAACAATTACTTAATGAATGTTTTTGCAGCTAACTATAAATACATCAAACCAAAATTCCACACTGAATAGAAATAACTAAACTAAAAACATCTAATACTACCAGCAACTCTGTAAGAAGGCGGGCTTTGGCCTTTGAACATAGATGTTATCAAGATCTCACGAAATCTATAACAGAGAAGTGATGAGAATTGTTACTCATTTATTAATTTTATCAAGATACAGTTACAGTCCCTCTTCTATAATCTCTTACAAATTCCCAACCCTTGGCTCTCATTTCCTATGCATACTTATACAAGAATGCAACCATTCAGTTACATCAATATTGACCAGCCATGAAGATCTATGACCTTCAGGATGTCGAATTTAAATAGAATAGTTATAGCTATTATTACAACGCATAAGATCATCTCATAAATGAATGAACTTTTAATTTGTGTTGTTTCACAAATTGAAGTGCCTATTTAATGTAGAAGATACTTGAGGAGTTTCAGCTATATGCGTGGAGGAGCATCCGAGATTCCTTCACCAACAGCTTCGACCGGATCATCGAGTAGGAAAATAACACAAAGAAGCAATAATTTATGAATGCAACAAGATATTGTAGTTGAGACACCTGGAGATTATAAATCCTTCTTACAAATCATTGATATATCAGCACAAATGAAAGGTAAAGTTCATGATTGTAAGTAAAATAAAGCATAAAATGAAATAAGTAATAATGATTTATACCTGAGGTCTTCATGCTTGTTTTTGTGGAAAAGATAAGGATTCAGTTGTAAATAGGAGGAAAGAATAGGGATAAAGGGTAAAATAGAGTAGAGAAAATAGGGGTAATTTCAGGGCCCAGCAAAGATCAAGATCAATTCCCCGCTAGTGACTGCTCAAGTTTAAAGGCAAGTATTTTATTGATAGCCATGTGCTAGTAATCCATTGAAAATTGTATATGCATGTAAATATTTTAATACAAATAAAAATACCAAGAGTTGGATATGGAAGCAACTAAAATGAGGGGACCATGTGTATCCACTAGGGAGAGATGAGGGAGTTATGGGATTGAACGATGTGTTTCAAACTGTTATCTTGAGAACCTACCTTGAATTTCCTTACTGGCATTTTTTTCTATTGTAAGGAAGCAGTTGAGAAATCAACTCTTAAAATTAATGGAGAATGGGCAGCCCATAAATTCGTAAGGCTAGGTATGGGAATGGTTTACATGACCCACAAGTCACTCTTCCTCATTGGAATTTGTTTCACATACTCCCCATTCCATTGTGGAACAACCAGAGATTGTTTTCTATCTTGCCATTTATTCCCGGTGTAACATCCCCAACCCTCCAACCGACGAAGAGGACGCTACCAAAACATCAAAAACCTCTGGGTAGATAGCCCCATGAACATGAACGGGCATATAATGCTGAAATATAAAGCTTAAAACATAAAACATACTAAGATGCCTAATCCTTCATATACATAGCAGAAGCAAACATACATTCATTCAAGCATACCACATGTTCATCATATTTATTAATCAGTAAATATAAATGCAGAGACTGAATAGTCAAGAATACTCATCTTAAAAAGAGTTCGTCCCGCAACCAGCCACGTCGCTGCAACGTTCCACCCAACCATATGCTAGCGTGCTCATGAATCTCTCAGCAACACTGCCACCCCTGAGCTGGGCATGATTCCTCAAGGAATAAGGGTCAAAGTAGGCTTACACATAGCCAAGGTACACAAATCAGCCAAGCCCATGCAGTAGGGTTTATTAGGCCGTCAAGGAGTTAGGAAAGGATAAATGCTAAGATGGTGGCCTCAATGGAGAGCTAAGGATGACTACACAAGATTTAGCCTAACTTCTAAGACATCCACATGCCCAACACCAGGAATCAGTCCTTTCTCTTCTTCATAGTCCCTCAGTCCCTAACTTCCCTTCCCAATACTCTTCAAGGGTTGTGGAGAAGAAAGCAAGTAGTCTAACTCTGTCTGAGTGGCTCCAAACACCAATTTTCTCAGGCATACCCAACCTCTAATCCTACTCTCAACAGTCTGAAGACCAACCACTGCATACCGCAGTAAAACAAATAGTTCACAGCTCTATGAAGAAGATAAAGACAATAGGGTGACAACCCAAATGAAAGGGTGAACACTGCTCAGCTCAGACAAGATGATTCAGAGTTGTTCTTGGCCCTAGCATGGCCAAAACAACTCAGAAGAAACCCCACAAGATATTGTGCACACGCAGCAACCAAAACCTAGGGAGAGATCAACAACCCAATCCCATAATGAAACAACAGGAACCTTACACAATTCGCAGGTGGGGAAGAAGATGGATTCCTAGCATTGATAGGAAAACCATACACACAACAGAGTCATGCCCCTCAGGCTACTCTTCCAGCTTACCGCATGAGATCACAATCCCCCAACCCCTGCGTGAGGTAAGAACCATCCAATTTCTAGCATGTGTGTGAGGATTAAACAAAACAATGGGGAAAATCATGAGAATATTGAACGAAAAAACCCTCAGTGTGAGGATGAATAACCGATGGATAATCCCCCAAATGGTGTGCATGAGGAAGCAGAATATCTCTCTGCGTGAGGATGTCCAGAACAACTTGCAGTGGGAGGAAAAACCAGAATTTCCCTGTGTTAGAGTGAGCAAGACCAAAACTGTGAAGAAGTGGAATCATTGAAAAGTGGAGTGAGTGTTTTTCTTCTGCCCCACACGATGTGAAGAGGAAGAGTCTGCTAGTGGAGTGGGCGTGTGGGAAAGGACTGACAGTCCTGCCACACCCACCACTACTCAACAATAACTACTCCCAACTAACAGACAACAGAAGTTTAAATTGGTGGCTGACACATGGCAAACTCCCAATGACCCCCACGGGTTGGATACCCCCCCCCCCTTAACCTTAGGAATCATGCCATTTTCATTCAATGTTGCACCATCGTAGCTGGCTGTAGGTTTATTTTAATTGATGTGCGTATCTACATGATGCCAAAACTATAATGTGTCAGATAGCACAATATACAATCGACAACGATCCCTATTGTTGAAACATACACAACCAAATCGATGGTGGGGATTTTTCCTTTAGCTCCTCACCATGATTAATTACAATATATACATCATGTACCTTTTAATGTAACCGGGGTCAAAACTGGGGACATCACACCTAGTAGTGTAATTTGCAGAAATTACAAATTAGAAAGAACCCACGTTTTGGAGTACCAAAATAGCCCAAAAATTCATGTCAGGAGTAAAATCTAGTGGGTAATCCATAGATACAAACCCTAGGGTGAAATTGAGAATGAAATAATCCCAAAAATGCATGGAAAACCCCATATTTGGAAGCCTAAAAGTGAAATTTCGTGTTTGGCAGTCATATGCCCAGAAATTGGAAAATCCAAGAGTGGAGTAAAGAAAGAGTGAAATCAGAGGTTTGAGGTTCTTAATAAACCTAGTGAAGGAAAGAATCTCTGAGGATTTAGTAGCTTGGACCTTTCTATTCCCACCCTGAAGAGCACTGGAGGGAAGGACGCATGAGGGACTGTGTAGAAGAGAAGTGGACCTTCCTTGTCTTGGGTGTGGTAGTTAATGTGGGTTCCAAGGATTTCTGAAGCCAAATTGAGATTCTTATAATTCTATGGTTGATCTCGCTAGCTTATTGATCTCCATCCCTACCTCCCTACTTGCTTGAAAAACCCATTTGGGTGATTGCTTAGCATAAGCATTTGGTTTTATGGTTGTGAGTGAGCCTGAGTAGTTCCTCCTTAGTAGATACACATCCCAGATCAGGGTGGTCTCTGAGTTCTAAAAGAATATAGGCTGGGAAGAGACCTACATTTGGGTGGAACATTTCTCTTCCATAGTCAGTTGCTCAATCCATTACAATTAAAGATAAGTGTTTCTACTCTCTCTGATTATGCTTAAATTATGTGTTAAGAATGAGTGTTAATTGTGTTAAATTGAATGAACAAACCCATCATGAATCATTCAATTAGATGCATGTAAATAGCATGAGAATGATTTTATTATTGTGCATTATTTATTATGCCTATAATGAAAATGTTGGTATAAGCATGTTGGGTGTGTGCATTAATAAGGTTTAGTTTTATTGTATATGCCTAATATCAATTTGCACATGCATTTAGAAATGCATGGAAAACCCCATATTCGGAAGCCCAAAAGTGAAATTTTGTGTTTGACGGTCACATGTCCAGAAATTGTTAAATCCAGCAATCGACTAAAGCAAGAGTGAGATCAGAGGTTGGAGCTTCTTAATAAACCTAGTGAAGGAAAGAATATCTGGGGATTTAGTATCTTAAACCTTTCTATCCCCACCTTGAAGAGCACTGGAGGGAAGGGGTGCATGAGGGACTATGTAGCAGAGAATGGGACCTTCCTTGTGTTGGTTGATGTAGGTAATGTGGGTTCCAAGGATTTATAAAGAAAAATTGATATGCATGTATCTCTATGGTTGATCTCACTTGCTTAGTTATCTCCTTCCCTACCTCCCTACTTGCTTGACAAACCCAGTTGTGTGTTGGATTAGCATAAGCATTTGTTTTTATGGTTGTGAGTGAGCCTAAGTAGTTCCTCCGCAATGGATACACATCGCATCTCGGGGGTGGTCTCTGAGTGATAAAAGAATATAGGCTAGGAAGAGAGCTAGGGTTGGGTGGAACATTGCCCTTACATAGCCAGTTGCTCAGTCTGTTACAATTAAAATATAAGTGTTTATACTGCCTATGATTATGCTTAATTTATGTGTTATCAACAAACCTATCATGAATTGTTCAATTAGATGCATTTAAATAGAATGAGAGTGATTTTATTAGTGTGCATGGTTTATTTATTATGCCTATGAGGAAAATTTTGGTATAGGCATGTTGGGTGTGTGCATTAATAAGGTTTAATTATTTCGAACATGCCTAATATCAATTTTCACATGCATTTAGAAATGCATGAACCCCGTATTCAGAAGCCCAAAAGTGAAATTTCATGTTTGATAGTCACATGCCCAAAAATTGGAAAATACAAGAGTGGACTAACAAAAGAGTGATATCAGAGGTTGGAGTTGCTTGATAAACCTAGAGAAGGAAAGAATCTCTAAGGATTTAGTAGCTTGGACCTCTCTATCCCCACCCTGAAGAACATTGGAGGGAAGGGGACCTTCCTTTTGTTGCGTGTGATAGGTAATGTGGGTACAGAGGCTTTTTAAAGCTAAATTGAGATGATTGTATCTCTACGGTTGAGTTCAGTAGCTTATTTATCTCCTTCCCTACCTCCCTACTTGCTTGAAAAAACCAATTGTGTGTTGGCTTGGCATAAGAATTTGTTTTTATGGTTGTGAGTGAGCCCAAGTAGTTCCTCTGTAATGGATACACAACCCAACTCAGGAGTGGCCTCTGAGTGATAAAATAATATATGGTGGGAAGATACCTATGGTTGGGTGTAATGTTTCTCTTCGATATCAAGTTGCTCGATCGATTACAATTAAAAGATAAGTGTTTCTACGCCTCTAATTATGCTTAATTTATGTGTTATGGATGACTATTAATTGTGTTAAATTGAATGAACAAACCCATCATGAATTGTTCAATTAGATTTCTGTAAATAGCATGAGACTGATTTTATTATTGTGAATGGTTTATTTATTATGCCTATGATGAAAATGTTGGTATAAGCATGTTGGGTGTGTGCATTAATAAGGTTTAATTCTATTGTATATGCCTAATATGAATTTGCACATGCATTTAATGTTTATGAATTTCATAATAAGGCCTTAAGGGTGAAATTTATCACCCCACAGATCGTTCATGTATCCCTTTGTGGGTCATATCAATGGGAGGGTACATGACAACATCTCGGAAGAATTTAAAATATGAACACATGGAATGGAGAACGATTTGGCATTGCTTGATGAATCAAAATCTTGTTTCAAAAAATGTGTTTATCGTCCTTATTGATCCTTTCCTTTGGCTTTAAATTTTCAATATCATAGTGATTATCAAAGTTATGATCATCGCCTTTTTTCTCATTATTATATTCTTTTGTATTTCCATCTTCTCTAGCAACATGATTACGATTAGTTCCATTATCTTTATACACTTATGCATCTTAGTTTTCTTTCAAATCGTTATTCGCATCGTCTTCATCAGGTTAATTAAAATTTTGTACTTCATCATTATAATCTTGAGAGCTATGTCTTCTTTACAATCGATATTGGCATCATGTTCATCAAGAATCAATGCATGTGTATCCTTGTTATTTCCATGCTCAAAAACGTGTTCTATAAATTCATCTTAATCTTCCACATTCTCGACTTCATGCTTTTCCTCTTTATCTTTATTTTCTTTGGCATTGATATCATTTTCCTTAAAATGACCTTGACTTTGGTTTAGGTTCTGGAAATGAATTTTGATTCATCTTTATTCTAGAGTTTTACAAGTCATTTTTATCGATTTTATAGTTGTGTAAACTAGACCATTTATGCAACTCATTTTTGTTCCTTGTATGAAAATGCAACTATTTTTTGGTACATATGTATATTTATGAGTAAGCATTCCATTTGAAGCGTTGTGTTTGAAATATTGGTTTTTATCCTTTCTTGTATCTAGAGGCGTGATTCTTCAGTGAGGGGGAGTATAAGGAGTCACTCGCTATGATTTGTGTTTTTATTTTGTCTTATGTGTAGTGGTGATCCTTTGGTGAGGGGGGATATAAGGAGGTAGTCAATATTGTTTTTATTCTATCCAAGTTGTATTATATATTTTGAACTGCCCAATATCATACTGAGAGTTCATTGTTTCTGATTTCCTCTTGTCTTCTACAACATTGTGCTCAGGACCCTTCAACAATCCAATCATAATTATTTTGTTAGGTGCTGAACTCAACCATACATTACGCACATCCTATCATTTATCCATGGCTGGTGCAATGGGTCCACAATAAAATGGTTCTTTATGAGTCCACAATAAAATGGTTCTTTATGAGTGATATAGGTGATTTCTCCAACCACTACTTCATGTATGACATAGTCCTCTTCTTTTTAATAGGCTTCTTTTGCATTTTCTCTCATCATTGGTTGTTTGAGAAATACAATATTATGGGTTTTCGTATTCGACATTATCATGATTAAGATTGTCTTCATTGCTTTTAATTACATTATTTTACTCTTCCACAAATTCATCAAAATCTGACGACATGGGGATTCCAATTTACAAATATCTTAAAAAACACGATTTGGATTTTTTGAAAAAAAAATAACTATTAAAAATTACAATAATTATTATTATTAAAAATTAACTATAATATTATTACTCTTCATATATTTTTAATGGTAATGATGGTTTAAATATTTATTATTAATAATAATTATTTAAAGTAATATAAAACCATGTATTGGTTTTATAAAACCATGTGTTGGTTTTATAAAACCGCGTGTTGGTTTTATAAAACCACGTGCTTGGTTTCGCTTGATACCACTTGCAAATATATTCTTGCAATGTGTTATGTGATAATGTTTTATATATTTGATGATAATGATTAAGTTGAAATGATTTACATTATATATATGGAAGCCTTACGAAAGGTTAATTCCTTATTAAAAGGAGGTGACCCTTGGCTTTGACTAATTGACCTAACTAATTACATAATAATTAATAATAATATACATTTTAGGTATATTAAAAAGGTATATTAAAAAGTTTGTATAAAATTTGTTGTAGTCATACATTTCTCCGTCAAAGTGGACCAAGACCTTCTCTAATAAAATTCTCCTTCAAAAAGGAGATAAAGGTGTTTTCAAATTTTTAAACCATCTCCATCTTGTATGATGTACACATTATCGCAAATCCTCTCCACCCACCCCTGTTGTTGATGTCATGCATCAAATTATAAGTACATTTTACAAATATTTTTAATTTTTTCATGATCAATGACCATGCAATCATCTCTTTTGAAAATTGTAATGATCATGAAAATCGTAACGATCATTTAATTCATTCACAACTTGTATGAACAAATATGAGTAGGAGTGTATTTTTGGAATTTATTCTTTAATCTTTGTTTTTTAACCTTTTAGACTTATGAATTTGAGTGATATGTTTGTATTTGATCTCTTCTTGGGGAATTATTTGTTCAAGAATATTAAAATGGCATACATGCTGACTATTTCATTTATGTCAATTTGTTACGTTCACAAGTAAAAAGAAATTGGTTGTTTGCAGGGAAACAATGTGAAGGATTCATAGCCTCAGACAAGGAGAATCTATATGTACAAGTAAATAAGACCACAAAATTTAAGACTCATTGAGCACTATAAAAACATCATTTTGAAATTTTTAACTTCTCAATTTTTCATTGAGTAATATTTAAACGATAGAGCTGGTGATTTTATAGCAATCCCTTACTCTCTAGGAGAAAATTTTATTATGGATTTCTTTGATTCTACGGGATAAAAGTTCAAGATGGTTAATTTTATAGCCATACTTTTATTTTCAATGTGAAGAAAAGAATTGAATAGTAATCTTTCTTAACAAATTTCATTTTGATTTGTTGTTCTGGTATATAGCTCATCCTTAGATATAGAATTCATCCTTAAAGATATCATCCTTCTTTATAGTGAAGGATGATACATACATTGAAAACAACAAATACAAAGGAATTTTAATTGATTTCTTGTTTCCAATTTATAATTCATCATTAAATAATAATATTCGTCCTTGAATACAAAATCTTCCATTATGATGAAAGATGAACTCTATACATTGAAAACAACAAATACAAAGGATATGAATTTTATGTTGGGAACTATTCAGGCATCATTCTTTTTACTTTGAGTGAAGGATGACGCTTACATTGATAAAAACAAATCCAAAGGAATTTTATGAAGAGATTGTTAAAGGAAGTATTGTTGCCTTGATAACCTTATATCTTGCTCAATAAATAAAATGGTGGATTTCAATACAAATTTTGTCATTGTGTTGGATTTCACTTCAATTGCTCTCTTTTGACTCTATTTGGGATGTGGTTTTTATGGATAAATCTTCCACAACATTGAAATTTATAGTGTTTGTAATAATGCAAGGATGTTGAAAAAATGAATTACAAATTGTGTACAACTCTTGATTGCATTGAAAGTTATAACTTGATGTTTATTTTATTAGACATCTACAATTTTTATATTTACAACAATGTGTGTCATATTGTTTTTTGGACAACAATGATTAATTTTATTATATTAAAGGGTGGGGTAGTCCCCTAAAATTTACAACAAAACTTGTCCCGAAACCATCACTCCACCATAGGTGAAAAAAACAAAAGATAAATACTATTGTTATAAACATCCCAAATACATGTTGTCAGTTCTCTAGTATTCTACAATACAACCTGTAAAATTAGAAACTCCATAATATCATCAAGATGGATTGAACCTCATAGTGAAAGAAGAATGAGATGAGGAAGCATTTCAGTGTTAGAATTGTCAAACAATCATGGTGAAATTATTCAAACAAGAGGAAAAATTTTGGTAGCATCACCATAATTGAATAATCATTGATCTGTATGAAAAACATTGGTGATACAATAGAGAGAATTTGAATCCTATAGGAGTGATTTGAATACCATGAATTGGACTGACTCCAGACATCACTAGCTATGTAAAAATCACCACTGAAAGCTCACTAGTGTAACTCCGGACAATTAAAAAACCTCATAATTAGTTAACTAACCAACATTAAAGGAATTTTGGGTTCTAAAATGGGCCTCCTAAGGAAAATAATAAAATAATAGTTAAAATAATAAAATAATAGTTAAAATAATAAAATAATATTTATTAATTTTGGAGGAAGAAAGAAAAAAACTACTTTTTGTGTTCGTATTTTCGACATATCTCCTGGTGTTTTTACTCAAATTTCAATTGGGAGAGCTCGTTGGATGCGGAATCAAATTCCGCATCCAATGAGCTCTTCCGATCGAAATTTGAGTAAAAACACAATGAGATATGTCGAAAATACGAACAAAAAAAGTAGTTTTTTTTAATGACAAATATGCCAATTCAACCATTATGGTTGACTTATTTTATTGAAATTCTATTGGTTCTTGAATTCCAACTCACAAAAACTTATTTTGGCATGTTTTCTTATAAGGCCCATTTTAGACCCCAAATTTCCTCTAATGCTTAGGTGAGAAAAGGTGCCCATATCCTTAAATCATGAAAAAGGGGCTCTCGACTAACTAAAGGTGAAATGAATGTGGCCCATCAAAGCATAACTCAACATAGACTAGGGTGAACTAATGATGGGACTCCCATGACTTAGTGTGTGATACTAAAATCTATGGATTAGTCTCTAGAGCTCCTAAAATTATGGATAGTGGCACATCAAGTGGTAGGTGGGCCTCAGATCAATTCTACAAGGAACTAATGAAGTGGTAACATATTCCCAAGCTAGGATACTGGCATGACTATGGTTGACAAGAGAGGATTAAAATAATCCTAACACCACCCCTTAATCCAAACTTGGACAACATGGCCCCTGGAAAGTGAGACCAAAGGTCACCCATACAATCTAATGCAAAAAAGTAACTTCTGAATAAATATTCAAGGAAATGGGGAAAATCTCATGGGAAAAATGTCCCGTCAAAATGAGAAGTGAACCAAGAACTAAAAACTAAATCAAAACTTCCACCAAGAAGAGATATGAGCTAAACAAATATCTTCACAAAAAATATTTTGTAATATGTTTGTAACCAGCTCCTCTATAGGGCAGTAATGCAAAATGATAGTCTTACTATGCACTAGTTCCTGGATGTAGTGCATATGGACTTCTATGTGTTTGGTTCATTGCTTATGTACTAGATCATTGTAAAATTTAATTGCACTTTTATTATCACAGAAAATAACTATTGAAGGATAAGTGTGAGTTCCAAACTTTGTTAGAATGCCATGTATCCAAAATTCTTGAATAGATGCATTTACAACCCCTCAATACTCTACTTCAGCCAAATAGAGAGAAAGAGTTGATTGCTTCTTGCTTAACCAGTAGATTGGTACAGATCTTAACACAAACACAAGCCCCCAAGTAGATTTGTTGTCACTATTGTCTCCATCCCATTCTGAATCGGTAAAACCAACCATATCTAGCAGAGCACTAATAGAATAGTGAATCCCAAACTCTCTAGTACCCTGCCCATAATTAAATATGTGATTTACTTCCTTCCAATGCAACTTATGTGGATCCTTGTGAACCTAGAAATAGCACTCATAGCATATGACAAGTATGGTCTCGAAGGAGTAAGGTACAATAAGCTACCAATAAATTGTCTATAGAGAGTTATATCAATAAGGGGTGTAGAACCACCTTCTTCCAATCTTATTCCAAATAGGAAGTGGAAAGATGTTGCTTTGCAATCAGTCATATGGAAACTCTTGAGAAAATAACCTACGTATCTAAACTGAGTGATCATGATCCCTGAATATTTTTTATTCACTTCAAGGACAATAAACTACCTCGACAACCCTAGATATATCGTGGAGAAGGCCTTTCTCAAAGATAGCCTCATGTCCCTTAGTCCTGCATTTGAACCACCATTAATGAGCAAGTCATCCACATACAAAACAATCAATAGTAAGTAACCTCCCTTGTGTTGCCTGTAAACATTGCAGTCAGACTTTCACCTTTCAAAATTTTGTGAAAGTAAGAAGGAATCCATCTTGGCATACTATGCCCTTGGGGATTACTTGAGATCATACATATATTTCCTTACTCTGCATACCAAGGAGGAATATTCAATGTACACCTTGGGATATCTCATGTATATCTCTCCTTCTAGGTCACCATGGAGGAAGGAACTCTTCACATCCATGTGATGTACCTCCCATTTCTTTGAAGCTGCAATAGACGAAATGAGTCTTATGGAATCCATTCCTGCAATAGAGTGAATGTTTCATTTTAGTCCAACCTATGAACTTATGAATACCCCTTTGCAATTAACTGGGCCTTATACTTGGTAGTAGATCCATTTTATGATAGTTTGGTTTTGTAGATCCATTTTCACTAGACAATATTTCCCCCTGAAGTTAAGGAGACATAATCCCATGTTTTTTTGTTCTATAGAAAATAATATTCATCGTCTATGGCTTCCTTCCACCTTGGATCATGGAAATCCTCTTTGTAGGAATATGGATCAAACCCCGGCATCATGTAGCACCTCTCTAGGAGAAGTCGATATGTATGACAAAGTGCAAGGTTCTCATCCTGAAATTGAGATCGGGTTCTTCTTTTGTCAGATGGACCCCCAGCATTGTTTCCAACAGCTTCAATGAGTTTTTGAGCCCATATAGGCCTTGGATTGGGAGCATGAGCTAGATCTGTATCTGCATCTACTTGGTCTTCATTCTCAACATCAAGTTTTGGTTCCTCTTGGTTCTCATCTTTGAAATTCGAATCTAAAACATCAATAGAAACATTATCATATGAAAATGGAATAGATTGAGCATGTATACCTTCCTCTTCATCTGGTTGTATATCATGCAATAGAACTTCATTGAATTGGACACTCTTCTCTATGAAGCATCTTATGGTTGCAATTTCCATCAACTTGTAAGATTTTCATATTTTGCATATCCCAGTAGAATGCATTTGCTACTTTGAGGTTGGAAGGATTTCCTCTTGTCAGATGGAATTATGTCCCATGATTTAGAGCCAAAAATCCTCAGATGTGAGACATTAGGATTATGTCCCATCAATTCTTTGAATGGAGTGACCCTAACCATTGACTTGTGAGGTACTATGTTATGTATGTACAAATCATAGTTCATTTATTTAGCCCACATATATGGTGTAATCTCTCTTTCTTCAAGAAGAAAGGTAGCCATCTCTTCCAATGATAGATTCTTCCTCTCAGCTACACCATTCTATTGTGGTGTATATGGGATTGAATGTTACATTTAAATACCTTCTGAAGCACATAGTTGTTGAACCTCTCTTTTGATGTACTCTCCTCCATTATCTGATCTGAGTGCTTTTATCTTCTTCCCAAGAGTGTTCTCAACTAAGGCTTTGAAAATTTTGAAAGTTTCAAACACCTCAGACTTCTTTTGAAGAGAGTATATCCAGATATACCTGAAGTTGTCATTAATAAAGGTAAGAAATTATATGCATCCATTCATTGATGTTGTAGGAATTGGTCTAGAGACATAATTATGTATCAAATCAAGTGTTGAGGAAGATCTTCTTTCCTTCCCAACTTCATACCTTCTCTCTAGGTGCTTACCTACCAAGAATCCATTGCATATGCCTTAAGAGGACTTGATAAGAGGAAATCCCTCAACCATTTCTTCATTGTGTAGCTGTTGGAGGTATTTGAAATTCAGATGGAAAAATGTCTCATGTTAGATTCTTCTTGTTTCTTTATCATGTTTCAATAGGGAACTTTGGTGTGAGTATGGAAAAAAACGTGAGAATGCATATGCCTTGAAGGCATGGTTTGCAGCTCCTTTCACTATCAACTTCCCAGTAGAGATATCCCATATCTCAATTGTGTCAATCTCAAATACAACTTTCTTTGGTGAACCAGTATGGGTCATTTGATATACAGACAACAGATTTGCTGCTAAAGAGAACACATATAGGACTATTGGTACGGGGTTGGAGTGCACAAAGTGCGGTACCACCCTCTACAGAAAGGGCCTCTACAAGGAAAAAATTCAATCGTAGATGGTAAAGAAACTAACAAATAAGGATATTTTGGTTGAGTTAGTTAGTGATTGGTCAAGTGGACCACTGTAATGGCCAAGTGAGCCTATAAGTAGAGTTAGGATTATAAAACTTGAAAGAAAGATAGCGACCATTATCATGTCTTAGAAATCAATCAACATTTTTGGCATGGATGATTATCTTATTTTTGGTGATCTATCATGGGGATCGATTGTATGAAGACTCATTCTAATGAATTGAATTGGAGAGATCAACATTTTGTATCTTTCGGGTTGTAATTTTCTGTTCCTACGGATTGTGTTGTATCTAAGACTGATAGCAGCATGGATTATGTTTGTGTAGATTCTTTTCTGCATTATTGGGTAGGATCTATGTCGATCTATGATGAATCAAATGAGTTGATATGAGTTGATGAATGATTGTACTACATATGGTTTTTTTCCTTTAATGTTATGTGAATGATGCAAAGTACCGTAGTACTTGTTAGTTTAATACATGTTGATATCTTTATCAATCTGAATCTGGGCTAATGCAGACATGAATCATAATGATAATAGTCTTTGTCGATTTTAATCTGGGTTAATATGATTGTGAACGTAATGGTAAGTAGATCTGGTTAATACTGTGGTTTCATTGTATCTTGTTGTGATCCTAGATTTTTGGTTGAATGTTTTGATTGGGTAGAATATAAGGTGAGTCCTCTTTACACTGTGGAAACTTTGTTCCTGCAGCCCTCCCTCATACATCTCAGGTGAGATTGTACTTTCTCTACAAGTGTTTCTAGAAAGGGTAAAACCTTTCTAGGTCGATGTTTAGGGAGTCTATTTCGATGGTTGTTGACAATAGTTCCAAGTGAACCCTTGTCAATGTTAGAATAATCAAACCCATAGTATTACCCACTTAGACATTAATTCATTTATTTTTGTCTTATTTGCCTAGTTCATGAGTCCCACCATGTGCAAGT
>LPNX010959392.1:53143-74521 GCA_001517045.1 Pseudotsuga menziesii
ACACGTTTTCACACTTCCTGCCGTACTCAAACCCCTCTGCTCTTCTTATCCATGCTAATGAAGCTAGCAAGCTATGTCATGAAATATTTGTCCATTTAAATTACAAGTATTTGTCTGATCTTAGTGAGAAATATATGGTCATAGGGTTTCCCAAGATAAAATTTTCCAAAGGAGTCTGCCAAGGCTGTATCCTAGGAAAACACCCAGAGCACAAATTTGAGAAATCCAGCCATGAGAGAACCTCTGCACCCCTCGAGATGATTCACAGTGATGTTGCTGGCCCATTCCCTCATATGTCCATGAGTCAGGCCAAATATGCATTGACCTTTATTGATTATTTTTCCAGGTATTGTTGGGTTCACTTCATGAAACACAAGTCAAAAGTTTTTGGCCTATTCAAAGTCTTCAAGGCTTTGGTTGAAAACCAGTGTGGAAGGAAACTCAAGGTCCTCAGATCTAACAATGGTGGTGACTATGTCAAGTCTGAGTTTATTAACTATTGTGCAGATGCAGGTATTCAGATGCAGCATTCTATCCCTTACACACCACAACAAAATGGTGTTGCTGAGAGGAAGAACAGATCACTGAAGGAGATGGAAACATGCATGATGGAGGCCAAAACTTTGCCACCAAAGTACTGGGCCGAAGCTATCAACTATGCAGCCTATATTCAAAATAGGGTGCCTCACAAATAGTTGTATGGCATGACTCCCTTCGAAGCATGGAGTGGGCACAAGCCAGATGTGACCCATTTCAGGATTTTTGGCTCAAAGGCATGGGCTAGAATCCCGACAGAGAAGAGGAAGGATTTGCAGCCCCAAAGCCAAGAGTGTCTTTTTGTGGGATAATCTAAAGATTAAAAAGGGTACAAGTTGATAAATTTGAGCACAAACAAAGCCTTCATTGAAAGGTGTGTTCAGTTTGAAGAAGAACCCCTTGCAGATGTGGAAATTGGTGAAGCCTCTTCACCACCTGAACCTCAAGAAGTAAGTAAAGAGTTTGTTGAACATGCTGATTCTGATTTGTCTGATGGAGATGAGTTTATTGCAGACCCTAAAATCCCCACAAGGCCTAAATGGGAATCCAAGACACTACATGCAGCAGGACAGTTAGTTGGGGATCCCAATGACCCAAGGAGGACTAGATCTCAATTTGAGAGTGGTCTGTGCATGAAGGATCCTAAGTTTGCTGAAAAATGATATTTGATGGTGGAGTCTGATCCTCAAACATATGAAGAAGAAGCAGGATATCCAAGATGGAAAGCTGCCATGAATGAGGAGTTCAACTCGCTACAGAAGAGCAACACATGGGAGCTAGTGGATCTTCCTCCAGGGAGAAAACTAGTACAGTGTAAGTGGGTCTATAAGACTAAATTTGCTGCTGATTGTTCACCACTGAAGTACAAGGCTATATTGGTAGCTAAAGGATACTCACAGGTTCATGGCATTGATTACAATGAGACTTTTGCCCCAGTGGCAAAGATGGATTCAATCAGGCTAGCTCTAGCCATTGCAGCATCAAGGCAATGGGAGGTACATCATATGGATGTAAAATGTGCCTTTCTGAATGGTGATCTCACTGAGGAGATATATATGCAGCAGCCCCAAGGTTTTTCTACTGACCATTCTCTTGTGTGCAGGTTGAGAAAGTCATTGTATGGGCTAAAGCAAGCCCCTAGGGCTTGGTATGCCAAGATAGATAACTTCTTGCTATCTCTGAATTTTGTTCGGTGAAAATCAGATTCGAATGTCTATCTGAAGGTAATTAATGGTTCATTAATGATCATTGTGTTATATTTTGATGACCTCCTCATTACAGGAAGCTCACAGGCTGAGATTGCTTCCCTAAAAGGAGCTATGAACAAAGCCTTCTCCATGACAGATTTGGGGCTCTTAAGTCAATTTCTGGGGCTTGAGATTTCTCAAACCAAAGCTGGAATCAAGGTGCACCAGTCCAAATATGCCTTGGATTTTCTGATCAAATTCAGAATTCAAGATTGCAAAGCAAGCAAAACTGCTTTCCTTTTATGAGTGAAGCTGGAGGAAGATGATTCTCCACTGATGGTAAACAACACTTTGTATAGACAGTTGATTGGATGTTTATTGTATTTGACACATACTCGAATTGATATTTGTTATGCAGTCAGTGTTGCTTCTAGATTCATGGATCAGCCCCTGAGATCCATTGGAAAGCAGCCAAGAGGATCCTTAGCTTTGTTCAGGGAACAAGGACACATGGGATTTTCTATAAAGCCAATTCTGACCATGAGTTAATTGGTTTTACTGACAGTGATTGGGCAGGTGATAGCATAGACAGGAAGTCCACTTCAGGTTATGTGTTCATGCTTGCAGAAGGGTCAATCAGCTGGTCAAGCAAGAAACAGAGTGCCATTGCACTCTCATCTACAGAAGCTAAGTACAGAGGAGTTGTTAATGCAACAACTCAGTGTTTATGGTTGCAGGGTTTACTTGGAGAGTGTGGTTTCGAACCTGAGTACTCAACTACCATCTACTGTGATACCCAAAGTACCATTCGAATCTGCAAAGATCCAGTTCAGAAGCAGAGAACCAGACACATTGAGATTCACATGCACTACATCAGAGAGCTTGTGCATGATGGCACCATTCACCTACTCTTCTGTTCATCTTCAGAACAAGTAGCTGATATCTTCACCAAAGAATTTTGTGAGAAGACCTTCAGCAATCTCAAATCACTGCTGGGGATTGCTGATCATGCTGTCAAAGCATGAGTGAAGACAAGATTCTACAATTTTGTTTTACAGTCCATGTTTAAGGGAGGATTTTCCCAAGTTGGTTTTGCCTCTTTCCTTCGTTCATATGGACTTGCAGTATGTAAAAGGGTGACTAAGCCTTGTTGCTAGGCCCTATATTTTGATTTATTACTCATAAAGTCAGGATTAAGGGGGGGGTTTAGAATAATCAAACCCATAGTATTACCCACTTAGACATTAATTCATTTATTTTTGTCTTATTTGCCTAGTTCATGAGTCCCACCATGTGCAAGTTGCTAATTGCCTATGCATAGAGGTCAAACTTGCCATATTTGAATCATGTAGTGCTTGGGAAATCCTTAGGAATCAAATATTCTTTATTCCTGGCCTCCTAGGTGCCCTTCTGTTTTTTCTTCTTTATTGACTGCTTTTTCAGTGTTTTAAGGCACATAGGAAAGCAAGACTAGGTGAGGTGAACTTGTTTTCTTGCCCTTTCATCCTCCACTCTTTCCTCCATGAAAAAGCATGTATGAGCTTCCATTCCACCACTCATTAGCTTTCCCATGTTCCCTTTCCAATTCGTGAGCCTCATGACAGATTTGGGATCAGCTTTTTACACCTATGGGGGATTTGCCTATTTTGGGTAAGCCTGCTTTATGCTAGTTTTGGATGCCTCCTTATGCATTCGACCTATTGATGTATTATATATATTCAGCAACCTATGATATTATAGGTTTGGCTATTGTACACTAAGTTAATATAATTTTGTGTTACAGCTTCATTTTCAGTCTCCATTGTTGACAATTTTGCATGATCAATTGTAATTTGTTGTGAGTGAAATTAATCTATTGCTGGTCAGAATTTCTACAGTCGACAGAAATGTGTCAACAAATGGTTTTGTTTCTAGTACCATAGTGCAAAGAAGAAGAGGTCATGTTGTGGCATCCAATGAAACCGGAAATCCAAGATTGATTTGATAAGAAAGCCTGAGAGTTTGTGGAAAAAGAGAACCAAAACCTGAGATTAACGATAGAATATTGGTTGGGAAAATATATCTACTCTAATATTCATGCAATATTTTCTCTAAATTTCTGATAGTATTGTATGAATGGTTGGCACAACTTACTTTTCAGAAGAATAATTTCCATGGAGGCGAGCCCGATTAGTGGACCTCAAAACTAATTCAGTAGTTGAAGAAGGTGAACAACAAAGCTTCAAGGGATGTCAATGTGTGGATAGATAGCATTTTGGAAGAATACATTACTGAGTTTGTTATCAATACAATCAAATATTACAGTGACACAGAAAGGGAATTTTTTAAGGAACCAAGGGGGAGATTTCTCTTATAATTCCAATTGTGGACCAAGATGCTCATCTGTGAAAAAGGGATATTAAAGATGAATTTTGATGATTAAATCACTGTTGTACAGAGGTTTTGGGTACTGCGAAGGTAATTTTTTGATGGGATGATACAAGGTAGATGGATGGGAGTCATGACGAGACTATGAGGGAAGTCGTGGAAGACTGTGGTATCTTGTGAAGTGGGGTGAGGTTCCAGCAAGAAAAGAGGAGGACTGAGGATAGTCATGATGCAACCAGAACAAAAAAATATGAGAAGGGACCACAAGGGACTAAGTGACCCTACAGTGACGAAGGAAACAACCAGGATACGCCCAAACTTGAGGAAGGACTAACCCAAATCTATAATGTACCTACGACTCTATGCACCACACCAAACTTAGGAGGAAGAAACATAATTTCATCACATGGTTGTCCTATGTGTCAACACAGTGGTAATAGTATCGGATCGACAAGCACTGGTAGAATACCCAGGATGGCAGGTGACAAAGTAAAGCTACCCTTATTTTAGGGTAATGGGACTAAGGATCCTGAAAAGTATTGGTTATTATGCAAAGCAGTGTGGATAGTGAACTAAGTACAAGATTAGGATATCAAGAAAGGACAGCTAGTGATGACCTTTCAGGGTCATGCGTTGGAATGGTATATGAAATTTGTACAAGTACCAATGGGGAATCCATATAAACCCTTAGCGCAATTGGGATTGGACTAACTAAGGAATTTAAGAAACCAAAAATCAGAATCACTGTATATTACCAAGTTGAAGGAAATGAAGAAATTCCCCAATGAATTGGTGTGGTATTTCGATCAACGATTCAAAACTATAATGGCCAAGGTTAGCTTCAGAATGAGTGACTTGCAACATAAAGAATGGTTCATTATAGCCTTGGTACCCCACATTCACATGCCACTAATGCAATAGAATATGGAATCTCAGGCGAAAGCTCTGGATATTGTGATGAAGTTGTAGACTTCACTAGTTGGTGAAATGGGGATTGGCATGAGCTAGATCTAGTCACAATTGGAGAACCTTACTAACCAACTCCCGGATATAAAGAACGGAAAAGAGGTATGCGAAGAAGTATGGTGTAGTTGATGTCAATTTGAAGGACATTGCAAGGATCGATGTCTGGAATTCTGTGAGTATTTACAGTTGAGGGTACCAAATACACTGAGTCAAGGAGGATTTCCCTACTGCCAAATTTGTCAAAAAAGAGGACATCGGTCAGAGAAGTGCATGTACTTACAAAATGTTTTGTCGAAACCAGCTAATCTTTTATGTAAATTCTGTCAGGTGGTTGGTCATGAAGAAAAGGATTTCAGAGCTTATTATTTTCTCCAAGAAATAACTATGGATACGTACTTTATGAAGGGGGAGTAGAAACGACCAGCGAAAAGACCTCAAATGCAACCGCAATATAATTAGTCGCAACCCCAATATAACCAGCCACAACCATAGTATACTTAGTCATAGTATAATTAATAGAAATTGCAGTATAATCTTCCAAAGTATAAATTCAACCAACCACTGTATAATCAGTCGTCCTATCAGCAACAAGGAGGATTCCGAGGAGGATTTTATGGAGGTAGTAATGGAGGATTTGGTTGCAGAGAAAAGTTTGTTCGAGGTCATGCATCGGTTAATTTCTATAATCATGGAGTGGTGGGACATTAACAAAGGGACTATCTGAATATAGCATCTCAGTGTACTTATTGTAGTGCGGTAGATCACATTGTCTAAGAATTCTAACAGCTAATTGTGAAATGGAAAGCTAAGAATGTCCCAAAACCATAACTGAACCAGAATACAAATCAAAATCAAAATCCTAGACCAAATGTGTGGAAGATATCGGTTAAACTAAAGACTCAACCAATACAAGTCAGCATAGTAATGAGAGGAGGAGCTACGACAAGAGACGATGGACTACTGCTAAATTTTTGGCTTGCGTCTCAAAAGAAAGTCTAGTTTGATGT
This sequence comes from Pseudotsuga menziesii, assembly GCA_001517045.1. Taxonomy (NCBI): domain Eukaryota; kingdom Viridiplantae; phylum Streptophyta; class Pinopsida; order Pinales; family Pinaceae; genus Pseudotsuga; species Pseudotsuga menziesii. The sequence continues at coordinate 59,208 of LPNX010959392.1, forward strand.
GGGATTAGCGAAAGAAACCTTCTTCGAAGTGAAGGATGCACTGATAAAGGACAATGGTAAGTTACATGTTTATGATATGTCATCGAGTTTTGATTCGACAAGCTCACCAAGGTTTCAAATCTAGGCGATATTTCCTGGAAATTTGTTTGATTCTGAGGATAAGGATGATTAGGTGTAGGGACAGGTTGTGGCTGAGGATATGGTTGTCCTCTCCATCCTTGTGACCAATATTTCTATTGTGCAAATTGAGGAGCAGGGTACTGAGGTGGCCAATTCTGCCAACTTGAATTGTTCCATTATTGAGGTGGTTGATACAGAGGATAATAGAGTGGAGGTTACGATGGAAAGTTCTGATATGTTGGTTGGTCTCTAGGTTTCCAAGGAGGCCTCCTAGATGTTTCAGCTACATCCCCACTCTTATAGATGAATTGAAACCCAGGCAAGGATGGGAAGTTATCTGTTGGATGCTCTTCTGTATAGATGTGACATATAGAAATGTTGTTTAATGGGCATTCCCTTTGGGGATTTATAGTTCTACATATTGGACAAAAGATACTCATTGTTGCTCATTCTTCATCCTGGCTCTTTTTATCTTGTAAAGCATCTAGTTGAGAACCCATTGCTCCTAAGATATTAGTTTTAAAATTCTCCAACAGGTTTCCTAACTCTATTCTTGTAACTTCGCCTGAACTAGGAACGTTTCCTCTTACATTTCTAATAAAAGGCTCTCGAATTTTTTTTGCAACTTTCCCCCTACTCCTAGAATAATTTTTACACAGCTCACCAATTTGTGCAAAATTTTACGATAAATATTGCCAGTTGCCATGAGATTAAGACTTTTTAACAAGTCCTCGGAGATACCCTTAAGGAAAAGTGTACATACTGCATATTCTCGGAGGTCACTATATTTAGACTTATGTAATGTATAAATGAACATTTCGAGATTATCCTCCAGGATCTCGTCTTCAAGTTGTTTTATCTTGAATATATCATGTCGAGGGTTCTTGGGTTTGCAATAATATTGATATTTTCGTAAGAATGAAGTTTTCATATCATCCCAAGTCTTGATAGTGAATACTCCTAATCCCATGAACCATCTCAAGGAGGAATCTTTTAGTGTAGCGGGAAATAGTTTTAGTTTGTGAGCATATTGTAGATAATTATAGCTCATACAAAGGATATCGAACTCAAACAAGAATGTGTCCGAGTCCTCATTAATCATTAGAGGAAATTTCAACTCAAAATGGGCCTCCTAAAATGAATTAATAAAATAATAGTTAAAATAATAAAATAATATTTGTTAATTTTGGAGGAAGAAAAGAAAAAAACTACTTTTTGTTTGTATTTTTGACATATCTCCCCGTGTTTTTACTCAAATTTTGATCGGGACAGCTCGTTGGATGCGGAATTAAATTCCACATCCAACGACGGACCCCGCTACCCCAAAAACAAGAAATACCTGAAAAAATGGAATGATGACATCATCATTCCATTTTTTCAGGTATTTCTTGTTTTTGGGGTAGCGGGGTCCGTCAAAAGTATGCCGAGTGGGTACTCGTTGGATGCGGAATTTAATTCCACATCCAACGTGGGTACTCGTTGGATGCGGAATTTAATTCCACATCCAACGAGCTCTCCTGATCGAAATTTGAGTAAAAGCACAGGGAGATATGTAAAAAATACAAACAAAAAAAGTAGTTTTTTTTATGATACCTATCCCCAAATTTATATTAAAAAAGTGTTTAAGACCTATACGGTATTTCAAATTTAAAGCAATTTCATTGGCTAACACATGATGACATGGAATTTGAATAAAAGTTAAAAGGCCCATTTTGAGTTGAAATTTCCTCTAATGTTTTCCATAAAAAGTAAGTAAGGAGAAAGGAGGGATGTTTTTCATAGTTACATCCAGCATTGTATCTAAAATAGGGAACCCTAAGGTAGCCTCAGTTCAATTTTCCCATTCTCTGTCTTCATTTCTAACTTCATCATGATCTTCGTTTTCTCCCCGTCTCTCCATAAAAGCTGGATTCTTAACGTAGATATACCTAGGAGGCTCCTTTCGAGGTGATAATAGGGCGCCCCAATGTTCTTTTTTGGAAGAGATATTCCTCTGATCAACCATGTTTTCATTGAATCCTAGAGGGATAGTAGGTTCTACTGTATAAGTTTCAATTTGCAAAATGACTAGATCTACTGAGGTTCCAAAGAGAGCTTTTACTTGGGTAGGATCAACAAAGTCAACGAAATCCAGATCTCCTACTAGTGAAAAAGTTGTATTAATTGGATTCAAAACTAGTGGAGGGCTGGATATTTCTAATGCTTGATCCTCTTGAACTTCCTCAGGAATGAGGTCCTTCGGACCCCCTGCCAAGGTTCCTTCTCCTTCTATAGCTTCCCCGGTAAGATATCCTGAGAGAGTCTCCTTAGGTTTTAGGGCAGAACTGCTTCCTATAGGTGTCTTTCAATACCTTTATGCTGAGTTAGTGGTTGGGGAATTACATCCCCTACGGTAGTTAGTAGGGAGTTCGATAAGTTTTCATGTCTTAACAAATCTGCCTTGAGGATCTCTAAGTCTGCTCATGAAAATCTTTAAGATAAAGAAAACCTATGCTAATGTTATTGCTGGATTTGGAGGCGCCTATTATAACACATGTGCAGGTTCTTACCTCTCATCTTACCACTCCCTCGCTACCAACCTATTGCTAATATTCATAAAGAATTCTACTCTACCTTACAGAACAACTCTCCGGCAACAGTGCCAAAAGTGTTGGGCATTATAATGTCTAAATTAATTCACCTAATCTTTTATTATCAACCGGGGTTGGTAGGCTTAGAGTTGACACAAAATATATGCGAAGGTAGAGGAGTTATTATGGTGTCGTGGAAATATTTTAACAAACAAAAAATCAAAATATCTTTTAAAATGAAAAACCGAGTCAAACTCCTAAGAATTCAACTATTAAGTTAAGTAAACCGGAACAAAATATTAAACTAAATAATTGATAATTTATTAAACTAAAAATGATATTATTAACAACTAATCTTTAACTTGGAAACTAAGATGCAAGGAAAACCTAATTAATAAGAAAGTAAAAAACTTAATAAAACAAGTAAATAGAAAACTTAATAAAAAAAATTAAATAGAAAGAAACAAGTAGAACACTTAATAGGAAAATAAAATAGAAAGAAACAAGTAGAGAACTTAATAGGAATGTCTTTGAATTTTGTCCTACAAGTCTCTTTCAGGAATCACACAATGAAAAAGGAACAACCTAAAAACATACTAAGGATAACATATACAATACTGAAATTACATGCAAAGGAATAAATTAATTTAAAGGCATAAAAACAAAACAATACATCAGTAAAGAAATCAGAAACAATATTCAAGAAACAAAACACAAGACAATTTAACACATATTCAAGATGAAAAGAAGTAAAGAAAATAATAAAACTTTAATACATAACCTAAAACACTCTAACTTTAATTTCAATGTTAAATAAAACTGTTATCTAACTATCTCAGTCAAAACATAATTCGAACATTCACAAAATAGAACTGGAAACAATCTCAAAATACATAAAAAAAATGCTAAAAATGAAACTAACAGTTGAATGACAGACTTAACTGTGGATCTGAAAGGGGTGGTTGAATGGCAGTTTAAACAAGCTATCTGAATGACAGTCTGCACAGTTAAAATAATAAAAATTAACCTAAATGATCTAATCTTCAGCTGAATTTGTGCAGATGCAGATCTAATGCATAAAGACAATAAGTAAACCTACTTATTAAGCAAATTTAACACTTACATAACCTTAATCAAATTCATAAACATAAGGAACACATTGCATGTTAATAGAAAAAATGGAATTTAAATTGCATAACTGCTAACTTATAATAGACAAAACTGAATTTAAAAGCAATCTATCTATTTGCTTGGAAATAAACTGAACAGTAAACTAGAAATGAAATGACTGAAAATGGATTCAAAAGCAAACTATGCATGCATTATAGTTACTTAATTCCGGAAATAAAAATGCATTACAGAAACAAATAAGATAATAAAACTAACTGGAAATAAAACTAGCTACAACACAAGAAAAAAGAAATAAACAAGAAACGAAAGAAAACCTCTGCTTGATGAGGGACCCTCTCAGCAATTAGGGGTGTTTCCCAGCTAAATTCTACTCAAATGCAATCTTCAACAGCAATAGATATAGCTCTTTATTCAGACGATGGAACAAAAAACAATGTACTCAAGAACAAACTGATAAACTTTGAATTCTCTCTAACTCTCTGACTCTCTCAATCTAGCTAACTGAGCTCTCAAATAGAGATTGATTTATATAATAGTTTACAAAGATGAGAAAGTCGACCCTTTAGTGTTTGAATGCTCTCTAAATTTAATCGACTATTAAGGCACATAACAGATCGTAGCCCAACGCATAGGATCTTCCCTTCTTCAATGCGGTTCTGGTCTTCTTCACTAGACAGGGTATGCACAGGCTCCTTCTTCAGGGCAAATGGTCTTCAAAGGTGCCACACAACTCCTTCTTTAGTGCAGTAGTGAACTAGTGGCAAACAGAGGAGAACGCATGGTGATTTTTCTAAAATGTGAGTTGATAGAGCAACTCAGCGCATGATCAGTAGGAGAGGTGTTAATAGAGGAGGCTACAAGCTGGCAGATTATCTAGAACACAAGATCCATCACCCAGACGCATGGGCAGCAAGTCATTTACATGTTGTTTCATGCTTTAAATGCCTGAAATCAATTCTCAACAGCACGCAGTCTGGTTAGTGATCTGGACGAAAAGCTGAATAGCAAGTTGGGCCGTGATTTGGATATGCTGAACGTTGATCTAGGGTGAACGAAGTGTCTATTTGCTGGCGCACTTTAGGACTACAGTCTACAACAACACGTTTCAACATTTGGAAAAATACCAGCGAGTTTCACGTAGCAGGCTGGATGACAAGCTGGACGTCGAGCTGGACATGTTGTGCGCAAGGCAGGATGAATGCATTCTTGTTATTAATGTGTCCCAAAAAATAATAAAATATGCAAACAAATATATAAATTAATTAATACATCAAATTTCCTTTAATAATACCAATTTTACTTAATAAAATCATAAAAATGATAATAATAAATAGATTTCATATAAACCTTAAATTCATACATACCTGAGCTAAATAGTGATCTGCGTGACATAAAATATACAGAAAGATAATAAAACATATGTTTAAATGAGTAATTTAATTGTCAAAAATGATAACAATTCTAGGATCAACATTCCCCCAAACCGAAGAAATGCTAGGTCCCACTGAGCAAAAAGAAAGATAACAGATCACACTGTCATTGCAAATTTTGAAACATAAGCCAGCATATACATAAGTAAGTAAATTCATAAGGTTTAAAATTAATTCAACCATGTCCAAAGTTAAACTTTGGGTAGGTTGAACATATGACATGAAAAGTATAAATCACATTTATAATCAAGAGAATTAGTCAAATAATAGTTTACATGCATGATTGGGTAAAAGGATAGGATTATCAATAATGAAATGATAAGAAGAATTTCTAGGCATCCACATGAAGGTAAAAATTATTTGCCAAAAAAACAAAATTTGGTTAGCAAATTTTAATTATAAATACTAAAATATTACAATGTTTTACTCAGATCGTCATTTGGTGTTTCATTTGGAACTTCTTTTGATTCTTCATATAGATTTTGCTGTAAAAATATGCTTCATGCTATAATCAAATTCCACTGCTTATATTGCCCTGAAAAACACTTATCATTTGTCATAGATAAATAGATCGATCAAAAATAATGAAAAGTAAAAACAATTTAATTTTTCCAAATCCATATTTCCCCAAACCAAAGATATGGCGTGTCCTCAAGCCATAGAAGAGAGAAGAATCGATTCTTCCAAAAAATAAAAATTAAAGAGTTCTATCATGTTGTTGATTATTTTGGAAAGAAAAGAAGAAAAACTAACTAACTAGTAAATGGAAATGACTCGGAGATGTATATTCATGAAAAATATAACAATGCTTAGAAAGACAGCATGAATGATAATAATTGTACCAAAAGAATGCCATAGGAAAAACTAGTCATCTATGCCTCATTTTAAAGATATCATGTCATCACAAAATATTTAAGTGTACCCCGGAGTATGTGATATTTACAGCTATGGGTCCCATTTCTAGGATAATAACATCCTAGGTATATGTTGAATTAGATGGGTAGGGTCAAGCCCAACTTACAGCCATTCTCAAACGACATGTTAAATAATTGGTTGTAACATGTTTATTCATAAATTCTAAAAAGAAACTATTCATATTATCATTGTTTTACGAACTATGTGCATAGTAGTGCATTAACCATATCTCTTTTACCAGGTATTGCCCCGCTACTAGTAGGCATGTTCAGTACCCCGACGGGTTTACCTTGGTACCATGGAAGCATAGTCCCGCTTCCAACGAGCCTGTTCAGTACCCTGACAGGTTTACTTGCATTTATCAAGCTTCTGTGTTTTGATTTTTTTACTTAGCATTGACCCGCTTCTAGCAAGCCTATTTAGAACTTCGGTGGGTTTTCCTTGTATAATGATATTAAATATATGGAAGCCGATTGGTACTAGAGCGTGTTAAGTCCTGCTAAACACATAATTCAATTTTTTTCAAAATAAACTTATAAATAACTTCATAATGGCCATAACCATAGATCATGTCAAAATAGAACAGCCTAAAGCTATTCTTTAACCTTACAATCCTTCTTCTTCATAAAAGAAAATTAATGTTCCCCATGGACAAAAATTCCACTTACTCTCGAATTATCACCAAAATACTTGAGAGACAAGTTTTGACAACAAGCATAAGATGAACTTTTAACCCATAGGTGTAAGATGAGAATGTGAAAAATATGATAATGAAAGCAGGTCTATCAAGAACTGTTAAAAAAAATCAGAAATATACATGTCTAAATCAAAATACCAAAAACCATATGAATCATAGAAGAGCTGGTTAAGTATGATATACATAGTATTGTAATTTTTTAATTGTCACTATAAGCTGAAAATTTCAAAAGTACCCCAAGAAAGGTTAAGATACTTGAGGAGTATTTGACATACTTCCCTTGTCCAAGTAATACTTCATGAGCTTCTTATAGAGATAGAATATTTGTAATCAAACTGCAAAACCACTTGTTAGATGATTCAATTTATTCATAAAGACATAATAAAAAGAAAAAGAGTCTTGTGTAAACAACCTATTAGAAATGACTCTTATTTATTCAAAGAAACAAGCACATATTTACATATATACAAGTGACAATAACCCAAAATAATTTTCAAGGATCAGGAGGATGAGGAATAAATTCCCGTTCAACTAATTCCATTTCATTCTGTTGCAAAACATTCTGTATAAAATCCTATTTAGATGTTGGTTGATGATAAAGTCTGAGTCTATGTCCATTTACTACAAAGGAAACTTCTGAGCCATCAATTGTTTTAATTTTTACTGACCCATTGTCAAAATTTGTAACTACTTCATATGGACCCATCCAACGGGTGGTTAATTTTCCTTTAAAATTTTTAAATCGTGAGTCGAATAGTAGTGCCCAATCTCCAGTATTAAATTGCTTTTGCTTAATAACTTTATCATGCCATGTCTTTCATTGATTCTATATTAGCATGGTTCTTTGGAGTGCATCTTGTCTAATTTCATCTAACTCATTAATCTGTAATATTCATTGTTTTTGTGCTTCATCCAAATTCATGCCTAATTGTGCTGCCATATGGAAGGTTTTAACTTGAAATTCAAGAGGTAAAAGGACTTGTTTTCCATACACTAACTCATGGGGGGTATGTCTGGTAGTGTTTCTCCATCTTAACCTATAGGCCCATAAAGCCTTTGGGAGTCTATCTCCCCAGTCCAAATGATGTAAGTGAATGGTTTTAGTTAAAATGGCTTCTAATACTTTATTAGTTGATTCTACCTGACCATTATCTTGAGGATGATAAGGTGAATATTTGCAATGTCAGATGCCATATTTCGTAGTAAGTTCTTTCATTAATTTAGAAGTAAATTGAGTGCCTTGATCGATGCCAATTTCTCTAGGTACACCAAACCAGGTGAATATTTTTTCATATATGAATTCTACCACTAATTTCTCTGTGGCTCTAAACAAATATTTAGCTTCTACCCATTTGGTGGCATAGTCCGTGAAAACTAGGATATATATATTTTTATGAGACATGGGAGAAATTGGTCCTACAAAATCAGGAGCCCATTTCTCAAAGGGTTCAATCATGACTTGGGGTTGTAGAGGCATTTGATCAGATGACGTAGGTATACCCATTCTTTGGAAACTATCACATCCTTTGACATATTTGGAAGCATCTTTAAAAATTCTTGGCCAATAATAACCAGAATGTAAGACTTTCTATTTCATCCTCTTATCAGAAAAATGTCCTCCACATGGTCCATCATGGCATGCATGGAGGATGTCTGTCATTTCATCCTCCAGCACGCATTATCTAATAATAAGATCTAGACCAGTGCAGAAGAGATCATTATCAACCCAAGAATAATTGGAACTCTGAACTATAATATGATGCTTCTCATGTGGGGACAAATGGTTTGGTATTTTCCCAGTTGCTAAATAATTGGCAATATCTGCGAACCAAGGGGTTTGAATAGATGTAGCAAATAGATGTTCGTCAGGAAAAGTTTCGTCAACTGGTTTGGTATTTTCCCAGTTTCTAAATAATTGGCAATATCTGCGAACCAAGGGGTTTGAATAGATATAGCAAATAGATGTTCGTCAGGAAAAGTTTCGTCAACTGGTTTAGTACCATCTTCATATTGAACATAGGAAAGGAAATCTTCTACTAGATTTTCTTTACCAGGTCGCTCAATGACGGTAATGTTAAATTTTTGCAATAAAAGAAGCCACCGGGTCACTCTACCATTGTCAATTGATTTATTCATGAGAAATATAATGGCAAAGTGATCGGTATGTGTTACCACCTAAGTTGTACTTAGTGGTTTTTATCAAGTGAGCCTGGTGAACCAGACAAAGATGATTTGTTCAGACTTTAGAAGACATTCAAAAGTGCTTTTTGTACTATATCACATGTTCATGCCCCATAGGGGAGTTGTAATAAAATGTTCTAGCATGATAGTGTCTATAATAGACTCAGTCTCTTAGACTTTATTTGTCGATACAATCAGCCCAGGGTGTTTTTTCCCTTGGTTATTATTGGTTGTTGAATAAATGACTGATAATTTCTAAGTGTTTCACTCAATACCTCTAAAGTTGGGGTGGTCGGCTTGGCATTTAGGCCTATTGAGGTTATTAGAGTCTATGTGTCAATGTATAAACATGCTAGGCATCATGGTCAAGTCATATGAACATGTCTAAGACCCCCTAGGTTTTTAATTTTTTTAATTTTTTAAGTTTTTTAAATTTTAATTTTTCCACAAAACTTAGGCTATTTTTTAATAGTCTAATTGGAAAAATTGGTTTTGTAATAAAAGTGGGCCAAATAATCAGTTTCAATCATGGGGGTGCTCATTTTCAATCTAAGAGCACCATGTAAACCTATAGACCCACTATTTCCAAGTTTTTAGTGATTTTCCATCACTCAGGTCAGAAAACCCCAAAAAATCAATTATTGATTATTTTAATTGATAAATTAATGAATAATGGAGAAAATCTAAAATTCTAGATCAATGGATTCTCAACCGATTTGATTTAAATCAGTCTCATCAGCACTGGATCAGGGATGATTTTAAGAACCCCCCCTAGAATTATATGTATAAAAATTGGGTGAATCTCTCCGATATATAGGAAAAGTTGAAGGCGATTTTATCAATAATATAATATGTATATATATAAAATTTGGCAAATCTTTTATTTTATTATATAATGTTGTAAAATTTTGGCAAATATTTCATTTTATTATATAATATTGTAAAATCTTGGCGAATCTTTCATTTTATCATATAATGTTGTAAAAACTTGGCGAATATTTAACTTCATTATAAAAAATTGTAAAAACTGGTGAATCTTTCACTGATTTATATAATATTGTCAAAATAAAAGAATAACAACATTAGTCAAAAAACATGAATCACATCATCAACAACAGAACATGTAGACTCACAAGTCACAACAGGAAGGTGTCGATGAAACACAACTGCACTGACTAGATTCAGGGCAAGTGGGGACTCCACTTGTTATCTTGTCCCTTAATGGTCCAACAGACATGTGGGGACCTGAATCTTGACAAACTGATAAACTCATAGAATCATACATTATTCTCGATCTTGGCCTCCACTAGCCAATGATGGTCATGGAGGCTAATACAATTATGCATTGTAATTATGCCAATTGATTATTGCATTAGATGAATGTTGGTCTTGTTCCAATAGGTATCCTATGATCAATGCATAGGAACCTAGTGCATAGACCATTTTTCTCTTTGCTTAGATACGTAGAGCTCGTTTATTTTTTTGAAAAATGATAAGTATTTACAAAGAAAATATACAGTCAGCGTAAAATAATTGAAAAATTGAAGAAAATTAATTCATGCAACTAAAAGTTAATAAAAGAATCTTTTCTCAAATCCTAAAACCAACCTTGATTCAAGCTACAACAAAGGGTTAAATCAAGCATCGAATGAGAACTAGAACCATTCAAAGGAATTAACACAATATTTAACCAAAATACACACAAACTTCAAAAATCAACAAAATGCTTCAAACAAAAGCAATAAACAAACCATAAAAATTTGTCAAGATATTTGTGCTAAACACCAACATGGTTTCATGTACTTGAATGAGCCCATTATTTCTTAGCGAAAGTGTTGTCAAATTAGTTATTTATCATTTAATGTTAGGAAACTATCTATGTGAAGAGATAGCTCCTTGGCCTAGCTTTCTCAAATTCCAACGTCATTTCCTATCAGATACAAGAAAGAGACAATGTAAGAGACAGATATCAAACCATCAATCTTAAAATAAGCTGCATGAAGGTAATGTAGCTCAAATCATCAATGTTACAACAAAAAAGTATAATGTAGAATCTATTTTTACCTAAAACATAACCTCAAATTCATATATGGAGTTGCGGTTAGGTTTGAGTTCTGCTTTTAGCTTTTTATAGGAGCTACTTTTGGGATCCCACTTTGTATTGTTAGCTTTTAGCTTTTAGATATAATTATAAAAGTCCCAACTCAACATAACAAGTAGGTTATCTCTCGTTTCTATATAGATCCATCATAATAGATGAATACCTTATAAATTGAAGCAGGTATGACCTTGACAGTCATTGAAATACACAGTCTAAGAAAAATCACAAAATACTAGACTACTAATGAATTGGGGTTCGGATTCTGTTTGGAATTCTTTAGGACTCCATAATAATTGAACTGATAGACCAAAAATGAGGAATAGAGAGGATAGGGACTTTGAGAACAACATATGAGAGACAAATTCAGCCTGTCCATCTAGCAAATGGTCAAGGAGTCTCAATCCCATCAAAAATCAACCCCCCTACCACCACTTGAACACACATCAGTTTGGGACTGCTTCAGATCTAATCTATCACTATTATGAAGCTACTAATTCATTATTACAGACCTATATCAACATGTCAAAACAACCAGCAGTGATAGCCTACTCCAAACAGGCCTAAAAAATTGCATCCCTTTCTAATAGGATGAACAGTGCTTAGGAAATTTACGGTTCAAACTTAGAGGTCTCACAATGATCACAACTTAATCCAAACATCGTTTAAACAGTCACAGATGAGTTTAACAATTTAACAAGTGTTCATGGTTCAGATCTAGAAGCCCACAAGGTTCACAAGACATATATTGAAGCTCAAAAAGTCACGGACCTATCTACAACAGCCCACAAGGTCAAGTAAGGTCACAAATGTCGCGACCCAAGATAGAATCGTCAATACAATCACATATCAGCCTAGGAAGGTTTAGTAAGGTTTATTAGGGTTTAGAAACCCGATCAAGACTACGACCCAGCTCAAAAAAAAGCAAAGCAACAGCCTCAACAATATACAGGAATTAAACAATAGAGAATCAGTACCATCAATGAAGTACAAACAAACTCACAAGATCTTTGGTTGATAATGACAGTCTTCTAGAAGAATATTTGTCACTGGAGGCTAATACAATTATGCATTGTAATTATGCCAATTGATTATTGCATTAGATGAATTTTGGTCTCGTACCAATAGGTATCCTACAATCAATTCATAGGAACCTAGTCCATAGACCATTTTTCTCTTCGCTTAGATTTGTAGAGCTCATTTATTTTTTTGAATAATGATAAGTATTTACAAAGAAAATATGCAATCAACATAAAAGAATCGAGATTCAAAAAAGTGAAGACAATTAATTCATGCAACTAAAATGCAATAAAAATATCTTTTCTCAAACCCTGAATGAATGGAAACTGATTAAAACCAATCTTGATTCAAGCTACAACAAATGGCTAAATCAAGCATCAAATGAGAACTATAAGCATTCAAGGGACTAACACAATATTTAACCAAAATACACACAAACTTCAAAAAGCAACAAAATGCTTCAAACAAAAGCAATAAACAAACCATAAAAATTTGTCAAGATATTCCTGTTAAACACCAATATGGTTTCATGTACTTGAATGAGCTCATTCTTGCTTAGCGAAAGTGTTGTCAAATTAGTTATTTATCCTTTAATGTTAGGACACTATCTATGTGAAGAGATAGCTCCTAGGCCTAGCTTTCTCAAATTCCACCATAACTTCCTGTCACATATAACAAAGAGACAATGTAAGAGGTTAATATCAAAACATCAATATTAAAATAAGCTGCATGAAGGTAATGTAGCTCAAATCATCAATGTTACAACAAAAAACTACAATGTAGAATCTATTTTTACCTAAAACATGACCTCAAATTCACATATAGTGATCACCAGCAAGGGTACATGGAACATCTGGACAAAAATAAGACTCAAGAATCCTTATTGTGTATTAGATCATATACAATCTTAGGTGAAATCCAATTTCCAAGTCACATTTTGGCCTTGGTCCTCATTTTCGACATTTTCGACATTTTGGCTCTGGTCCTCATTTTCCACATCAAGTTCATTAGATATATTTGTTATACTATTTTCTCCCCTTCTTTCACGATCAGATAGCCAAAGAGCTAATGCTCTTTCATATGGAAAATTGTCAACCTCATACTTTGTTACATATAATCTTAAGCATGTATCCACATTTTTATTAAGCTTGTTCCTCAACTTTAAATTCAAGAATGTCAATGCAGTAAACATTCTCTCATCCTCCATTGATCCCAAAATCATGGTTTGACATAAATCTTCTAATTTGAAATATTCTGACATTTGTTCTCGTCACGGGTGCTTCACTTTTTGACCAATATCCTATCACGTTAGTTCATATTGTGGGTTTTAAAATTATAAAAAATTGAACCAATATATTGCAGGTATTGGGGGGATGAGGGGTTTAAGGTGGGGCTGGGTAGGGTGGTTTATAAGGATTGAGGTATAAAAAAGGGTGGGGAGGAGGTTTTAAGTATTGGGAGGGGGTTTCAACAAAAAGATTTTGGGTCAATATCTCTGGAGATTAAGGGTATTCTTTAATATCCCACGATCGCACGTGCTATGTGAGAGGTTCACTAAGTGAAGTCCATGTGGTTCTCGTAGCACTTCGCTACCACTGAGCTTAGTCCATAATCTTGTAATTGCACCATATTCTTTACTATCCGATGGAGAAAATTGGTCCCACATTGTTTTACCAAAGCATTGAGATTGATATGCCATTTTTTCTTTATCTAAAATACCTTGAATATGTTCTCCTTGTATCTCGGCCTCTCGACAAAAATGGCTCTGCAAAATCTTGATTTTCTTTATAAAGTCAGCTTCTAAATTTTTTTGATTTTGACTATGGTCCCAATATTGATGGTATACGATAGACACGGCCTCCAACCATTCATCTCGAGGAAACCATTCTCTTACCTCTGATGATAGTGATTTTGCAATTTCTTTCAAGTTGTCTCTCACTGAAATTACAATATCATGAAATCGTTCTCTTGAGACGGAGCACTGTTTGGTGGATCTTCCTATCTTTTCATTATAATAAAAGGGAACCATATTCCCACGAAATGCCATACATAGCATCCCTTTTTCATCAAACTTCTAAAAAAATTCATCATTTTCTATATTGATAATCTTCCTCCAATTTGTAAATGCTAAATCTATAAAAGAATCTTCCATAATATACAAATTATCCAATGCAAGACATGTTAATTTTCTTGCTCTTGTGTATTCAGCAATATACATCGTGCGAATCTGAGCCATCTTCATAAGGTTATTCATTTCATGAAGCATCGGAAGAATTCCAGCCAATGTTAATAATGTCTCTATATCAGTTAGTAGAAATAGAAGAGTTTGAGCTTTTTCTACACTTGAGCGATGTTCATACATCACCCCTACCAAGGATGCATATTCATTGAATAGTCTTTTAGCTGGTCCCTTCAATGATATCCATCTTGTATCAACATCTTTTAATAGTTTTTTTCCATTTGTAACACCATCAGAAAAAGAAAAAGAAAAATTTTAACTCTAAAAATCGTTTGGAACTACGACAAAAGTATGCATGAACCTCACGTACAAGATATTCTACCTTTGAAACCAATGAAAAGTTGCTCACTATTTTAAATGCAAGATTCATCCTGTGAGCCATACAATGAATACTGAACATATATGGTGAATCCAAGAATTGCATTATAGCACAAAGGCCATTCCTTTGTCCTTGCATTACTGATGCTCCATCTGCTCCAACGCATACTAACTTTTTTGCAATCATGGAATGATCCATACCACCAATTTCCTTCAAGCTATCAATAACAAGTTCATAAATATTTTTTGCTGTAGAACTTTTGGTCATTTTATGAATTCCAAGTAGATAGGAATGCTTGGTATGGTCATTGACCATATAAATGCTCATGCAGATCCATGAAGTATTATCAATAGCTATAACTTCATCCAAAGACAGTGACAAAAATGTAGCATTTGCAATATTCTCTTTCATATCATCCTTTTCTACTTGAGCTAGATATTTTCCCCATTCCCAACCACTCGATAAAGACCAATGAGAAGATGGAAAATTTGGCGCTTGAATAAAAGATAGATATTTCGTCATTTTTGGATAATCTGTCATAGGATGACCATTGGATAGGAGGTGAAATACAATGCTTAATTGTATTGTCTTTGA
>LPNX010959392.1:74623-254068 GCA_001517045.1 Pseudotsuga menziesii
TCTACAATCCATGTTTGACATCTTCCTTAATATTCCAAAATTGAAATTCCAAATCGATATAGAAACCAGAAGTGAAGACTGCATGAGAAAAATGATATAAAATTAATACAATGGCACATTATCAATTTATATTGACCTGACTTACAATGAGTGTTTACATTGACTCTTTCAATGAATTTTCATTGACTCTTTCAATGACTTTTAATTGACTCTTTCCTCGAAGGAGGTATAACACTAATACAACTGGAAGGTGTCAATGAAACACAACTGCACTAACTAGATTCAGGGCAAGTGGGGACTACACTTGTTATCTCGTCCCTTAATGGTCCAGCAGACATGTGGGGAACTGAATCTTGACAAACCAATAAACTAATAGAATCAGAGATTATGCTCCACGTTATTCTTTTGGCAAACAATCCACAGAATTCAAACAAGCATGACATACATCATGCCGTAAAATCACAACATTCATGACATACACATATGTAGACTTTGTTCTATGTAACATAAAGGATCATTTCCTTATATGATGACAAATGTCTCCAATGGTGTGTACTAAATAGGTATATAATGCCCCATGTTTAACACAATTTCTATAATTTCTTATTGACCAACTTGAAATAACAAGCATTGACACCACATCAATGAAGAAATGAATAATATATCAATGAATTCTAAGCCCAAGTTGTACAACTTGCAAATGATCCTTTGTATATTTAGCCAAAATGCCTAGCTTTTGAAAGATCCACTAAATGAATCTATGTATTCAGCATAACCTATCCTTTTGAAAAGGAAATTGAGATGCTCTGTCTTCATCAAAACACATTAGATAGAACACTTATCCTTCATATTTTCTTTATTATACAAAGCTAACAATGTATAGAAATCAGAGTAACAATGTCGAGCATAATATCAATCACTACACGTAACATAGATTCTATGCGTATAATCCCTTCAGCATCTGCGCACACAAATTAGGTATTTTGGGTTGAAGAAGAAGTAATCATTTAGACAAAGTCTTCAAAATATGCTTAGAATAAAAACCAAATTTGCTTAACCATAACAACCAAATTTTGACAAAGTTTTCAAAATATGCTTAGAATAACAACCAAAATTCCTTAACCATAACAACCAAATTTTGACAAAGTCTTCAAAAAATGTTTAGAATGAAAAATTAAATGCTTGAGTAAGAAGAGTGATGAAAATGATGAGTAAATTTTTTATATGTGTTTGATTTTATAACATGCTCAGGGCCCGAGATTTTTAATGACCAATCAAAACATTATAAAATAGTGACAATGTTCACAATGAATAAGAGTCATATCATCGAACAAATTTGCATTTATGTGATCATATTTGTTACTTTTTATAGTAATAGGAATGGAATAGATATAAAGAGAGTGTTTTGGTAGCATTATACACTTTGTAATGGGCATTCATGATGAGGTAAAATTGATTCACTACTAACACTATACACTTTCAATTCAAATTAACTACTTTATCAATTATATTGTTCAACTGGCACGCACATTGAGCCATTCACATAAAATATATGTGCACTTCAAGAATCCATATTATATTTAAAAATTAATTTCTTCAAACAATAAAATGGGAGTCAAGCACATAATCAAGTTAAACATTGTTCTTGCATGAATTAATAGTGGATGGCCACAGTTTTTTAAATTTTGGGACAAAGATGCTTCCTGCATTTATTGAGACTGGATTTATTTTTCCTGTAGATGATTGAGACTAGATTATCCCTATAGCAATCCATAGAAAGAATTAAATGGAAGATATTAGATTCTATGTTGACTATTGCAACCTAAATGCCGCATGCATCCATGATCCATTACCAACACTATTCAATAATGAAGTAGTAGATTAAGTGAAAGGAGATGAAATCGAGCTACTTGAGATTCATGGGATAAATAACTAGTCTAATACTCATTACCAATTTCATACAGAAAACATACAGCATTAAATTCAAAGGAAATATGATCTGATTCCTAGATCCTCCCCAACGGGTTATACCTCTAATCCTCAAACCCTCAAATATCCTGTGAAAAATCCTATAGACAAAACACCTCACTCTTCTTCAACTCTTAAAACTAATAGTCTACCCAAGGATAATATTCGAGATATTATCAAAACCTAACATGCAAATCCTACTAATAAAAATACACCCAAAAAAGATGAGCATGATTCTAAAGAGTCTGAGAGATCATCTTTCAATCCTGAGCAAGAATTGAGTAAACTTAAGATCCCTATCCCATTGTATGAGTTAGTAAAAAATTCTTACATATCAAAAGAAAATTGATAGGTTACTTCACCATGTTGAAACCTATGATAAGAAAGATAACATTAACCTAACTAATGAATCCCCTGCAATCTAATGTGGTCCTCATGCCAATGACAAGGAGGAACCATCTTCCCCTTATGTCACACTCAGTTTACAAGAAAAAAAATTTCATAACTGTATGCGATATTTTTTGGCTTCTCATAACCTTATGCCTAAAATTATCATGGAATGGATGGGGTTGGACATAACTAGGCCTTATCATAGCCTTTACAGTTCTAATTGTAGGAATTTCAAATTTTTGGGAATGATAACAGACCTCATGGTTACTTTGGATCAATTTACTAGTAAGAGTATATTAATGGATGTAGTGGTGGAAAATGTACCAGCTACATACATCATTATATTTTCTAGAAGCTAGGATAATAATTTGGGAGGTACCATGCATATGGATATGAAATACGCCACTATTCAAATGTTTGAAAAAGAAACCAGATGGTGTATAGAGAGGCTAAGTTCACGTATGTTGTAATTGACCAAAATAGTCCAAATAACTATCCTCTCTACATTGATGAAGAAGACATGGGTTGTTTCATTCTCTCTCTTTATATGAATCTATTGAGGATGAAGGGTTCAAATATCAAGTCATGGAACCCACCGAAATCCAAAATAACAAATTATGGAAATTATTTTTTGATAGCGCCTTTGCAGTGTGTTAACACCATTATTTAGCAGGGGAGCAAAGAGACCATGGTGGAGAGAAAATAATGGTCATTTGTCAAACTTTGGCTAAAATTTATAGTATAAGAGTAGGACAAAGGCTAGTAAGAAGTGAAATCTTGCGAGATCCAATGGTGCGAAGAAAAAAGGTGAACATCAATGGTTTGTATTATATCCTCTCCCTAAAAAATGCGAGGAAAATAAGTATATGCGGGCGTTTAACATGATATATGGATCAACGGTCGTCGATCTAGTTCGAACAGATCCACGGTTTGTATAAAATCCGCTTTGTAAACCTGTGCGATTGTTAAAGCAACGGAGTCCCGACAGAATCGAGTACGTGTTTCTTGATCTAACGGCGGAGGAATAAAGGTAGATCACATCAACGGTTGTGGATGATTCCGGAGCGGAAACATGCACGATGGATACGACCAGGACGCTCGGCGGAATGAGGTACATGGCACTTGATCGGAGGGTTGAAAATCAAAGGTGAAATAGATCAATGGTCACGAATGGATCCGGAGCGTGAAGGTGCACGGCAGATAAAGGTGAAGGGTGGTTTTGGAATATAAACCACTGTCCAAGTGGCCAATCGTGGTGGACTCCGGAGGCAAAAGTGGTTTAGTGGAAACAGCCAAAGGAATGCTCCGGAGTGGGGTCCTATAAAAGGGAAGTTGACTTGTCCCATGGTTATTTTATTGGTGCCGGATGGGTGAAAAAGACTTGTGGATTTTTCAACCTTCAACTGTCAATTTTGAATGCACACTGCTACAATTAACAAGTAAGGCTTAAACGCCCATAATTCATCCGTCTAATTGCCATTTATCAACTGAATTATGGACCAGGAGAAGGAATTGCAAGGGTATGGTCGTATTGTAGATGACAGGGAAGATTATTTAGTTGATAGGGACAGAGGTGTGTGCGACCCGTTTCTGTCTATAGGAAGCGTAACAGTCAGTAAGGAAAGGTTATGGCACTATAACTCACAAGGAAATGATGTCTTGAATGTCTATAAATCCTTTTTATACTACTTAGCCATTGAACAAACCCTGAATTTTGCAGAATTTGTAGAGTGGTGTGTTGTTAATTATTCCCCTTCACAGAGAATCATTGTAAGCCAGACTGCGTCCCGAGTACTCTGTAGAATTAATGCCCAAGTCATCCGTGAAAACCTCAATTTGCCTGACAGTTACCCTGAAATTCATGAACCTGTGAATGAGTCTATCCTTACCAAATTGTATAAAAGTTGTGACAAGGAAGTCCATTGCAATTTCCTATCCAGTGTTTTGAAAGAAGGTCAATCTTTAGATGGTTTTTTCTTGCCTTACCCTGTGCATATTCTTAAAGATGAAGTTCAATTAGTAGTATCATTAGTCTGTCAAATTTTAGGTCTTGATGATGATTCTCGCGTGAATGAAGTTATCCTCGGTTTTTTATTGAAAATAAGTTCTTTAGGTTCTGAGTCCCAGTCGGTTCCAGTGTTCAGTTTTGACAAATACTTAGCGGAAGCAATCCATCTTCAGTTAAGTGAATTTCCAAAAGTCCGGTTCTTTAAATTTCAAACTTACTTGTTGAACATCTTACTATGTTCAAACGTCACTAAGTTACAATTTTTAAGTACTATTTTCTCCTCTGATTTGCCCAAGCAAATCAGTATGTTTGAATTCGCTAATTCAATCATGTTTGAGATATATAAAATGTTGTTCGATGAAGAATTGCCCCGTGTGCTAGAAGAGATGAAATGTCTGATGCAGTCCTCACCCAAGGACCGAGTTGGGGACTGGTTCCTGAATAAAGATTCCACGGTTCTAAGAATATATGGATTTACTGGGCAACCTTATAGGTTACCATATTTCCTCACTCCGAGAATTTTTGCATTGGAGTTCATGAGGCAGAGGCTGCATTCAGAAGAAGAGCATTTTGGAGCTTTTAAAAAATCCTCAAATGTCAAATTTCCTCGTAAGCTTGGTTCCTTTATTTTCAGGAATAAAGGTTCCTTAGTTTTTATTGAAAAATCATTGGAGAAAATGGAATTTTAGAAGGATCCAAAGGTGAATTATGATCCCCACCATGTAATCTCCTTTAGGAAACAGGCCAACAAGAACAAACCATTTGATCACCAGTCTATTGGACGTTTGGCTGAAACAGCCAATCTGTTGTAGTTTATGGAGACTCCCAGATCTGATGAAGATACACGTACTGTACCAGTGGTAGTATCCCAAATGACAGAGAATCCTAACATTTTAATTAAAAGAATCCTTTTCGAGGTCGATAGCATGGAATTGGATGAAGACAGATCACATAAAAAAGCCAAGTTGTCTCAAGGTGGTGGAATTTCAAATGAAGATATTTCTGATGATTTCAAGAAAGTTGCTCTGGTCCCAACAAAAGTTGTACAAATAAATCAGTTTTATTTTAAAAGTGTAGATGGTTCAGAATCAATCCTAACCTTCAAGTCAAAATAGGAACTCAAAGCCAGTTATATGGAGAAAAGAAAGTAGTCTCTGGAAGAGACAAGAAATTTGCTTCCGCGAGTAAGAAATTTAAATAATCCAAAAACTTCTTTGATCTATGCTAGAGATGCCGAAAGAAATACCTTCAAGCTGGCCATGGCGAATGACAAAAAAAATTTAGAGATGGAAATATGGTTGGATAAAATCAGTGTACCGAACAAGATACAGCTTCACAAGCAAACAAGTGATATCATCTATTTAGACCTTTTACAAGCTATGATGAGAATAAACAAACTACAAATTTTGGTAGATAAATTAGAAATTCAATTGAAGCATGAAAGAGTTGAAAATAAGGCCAATGCCATTTAGATTAAGAAACTACAAGCAGACATTTTCAGTTCAGGTAATGAGAAAGATAACACCCAGGCGGTCAGAAGAATGCTAGAAGAAAAGGACAATGCGCTCCAAGTTTTAAAAAAAAAATTGAAGATCCCGGGCACTGAACATGTTTAGTCCTCCGAGTTATTGGCTCTGCAAGAAGGGAAAGATAAGATGTATCAAGAGATGATGGAACATAAAGGAAAAGCTGTCGAGCTACAAGAAGAAAAATACAGATGGGAAGCCGAGAGGAATGAACTGATATCTCAAATTTCTTTGCTAAAAAGGACCAGAACAAGGAAAAGGATATCATGGAGGAGTTGATGAGTCAGACTCCTATTGATGAAGACTTATCTATTGTGAATATTGATAAACCATTGAATGACTTCTCTGCATATGACTTGTCAATACTTGTGTCCCAGGTCAACTTAAAGGAGGAAGAAATAAAAGAGTTAAAAGCAGAGAATGAAAAGATCAAGTCCAAGTTGGCCAAAATGAGTGAAAGTAAAAAAAAAATATTACATGACCGAAATCAGCTACAAAAGAAATTCAATGAACTGAAAGAGAAGAACGTTGGGAAAGGTCCTCTCCAAGGGGCAAAGCACATCATTTGGGACACCTTGTCTATAGAGATTACCAAATTCCGGCACTATCTGAATTTTATCCATGATCTATGCATTTTGATCAACTTGGCCCACCAAAGACTAAAGTTAGTGAATGAACATATGGAAAGAAGGCCCCTTACCATAGCCCATAACACATTGAATTTCTTAAATTCATTGACATATTAGAAATTACATGACTTGGGAATAAAGGACAGGATATCAATAGTACTATGGGCTAAGAAATTTATCCACAAGCATCATTTAATGAAAATGGTCCAGGACAGAGCCGATGAAATGGTTGCACAGGTTAATAACTTCAAGCAGGTTTTCAAGGAACTATTTGAAGACGGCCTGCCTTCCTTTTGGGATGAGGAGGGAAGGATGTTTTCTCAGGAACATTATCACAGCTTGTTAGTTCAGAGCTACATGGACCACTCCAAATTTGATGATTTGGAAAAAGGCCTAACAGGGAAAGCTATTGTGGATAAATTGACAGAGGATTTTGAAATTTTACAAAAAATATTGCTTGTCAGAAGAGGATTGCCCAAGGTGTCATATGAAGCGTACATGGAGCTGGAAGTGTCCATTCGAGAAATGATGGAATGCGATACCCCAAGCGCTGAGCAGTGGAAAGCTGTGGAGAGGTTTGGAAAGACAAAATACATCATTCATTCATAGAGATAGGTGTTATGCGCCAAGGAGCTGACTAGACGAAGACATGTTATCAAGTTGATTTTAGCTTAATGATTTCTTAGGATTAAAGTTGTAGTTTATTCCTAAGAGTTAGGAATTCAGTTACAAGACTTTAATTAAGCCGATCATTCAGTTATGAATCTTCTTGGAAGATCAAATTATTTTATGTATATATTTGCATCTATTTTATGAGATGGGGGTTGAAACCCGTCCTGTTGTTGAGAATTTTGGAAAACATATATTTTTTCTGAAGAACAAAGTTGAATGTGAATGAATTATCAGAGATTCATGCGTCATTTATATTACAGTCTGTGCTTCTCTTTCTCTGTGATTGTTTTTTCCAGTTTTACACTCCATTCTGTTTCCTTCATATTTGAAATATAGCGTTGAATGATTAGAACTCATGCTGGTCATGCTTTAATCATTGTTTCAAATATTTTACAAATCCTTCTGCTAAAGTCGATATAGAATTCGTCATATGATGCTCTGTATTGATGGACATTTCTCTTTTCTTCCATTCCAAATGAATCAATGAATGAATGTGATTAAATGGTTACCTTGCCTCTGATAAATTCCTGAATATACGATTTTGTGATATTTTATCTATATGTGACTCCATGCCCAATGGTTCTGTGTATTGTTTCAACCACCTTTATAATCTTTGAGTGTTGACATATATTTCTGGCCTTGTTAAAATCTATATCTGAGAGATCCCTCTCTGGAAAGAAAAGCCTGTTTCTTTCTAAAAGTGGTTCTGCTGTTACTCTTGGGATTTACATTTTACAACCTAAGTATATTCTGAGTGCTAAAAAATTGGCGCCGTTGCCGGGGAATGAAGGTGCATATTTTCCCTGGGAGAACGACAGTGTTTAAAGAAGATTTCTGTGGGAAAACAGGAATTTTTAACAGTAAAAAGGTTGTATATTTGTCCTGGAGACTCCATTGTAAAACTTCTTCAGAACTCAAGGAGCCATTCTGGCTTCGAGAAGACACACGCGAGGTAACTCTGATACCAAAATCTTGAAAAGTTTTGAAGATCCAGAAAAGTTAGTCAAGAGAACAAATAAAGATAAGTTAAATTTTCCTTTATTCGATGCATCATTATCTCAAGATTTTCATATTGATCCAGAATGGGAAGTTAACGCTGGGAAACATTTGTTGAGAACCAAATCTGAGTCTGACTTTAAGAATATTGAATTCAATCTTCGTAGGTTAGAATCTTACTTATTGGAATCCCTCTGGAGAGATTTACAACAAACCACTAAAGTTGAAGCATTTACCTCTCAAAATACTCAAAGCTCTTTAGTTCCTGTGAATCCACCTACACCAATGGCAGCCAGATTTGCTCCCTTGCATTTGCCTCCTATATTACATGACCTTCCTCAGAACTATTCCCAAAGAATTTCTTTGTTTGACGGAGAGGGTGACGTAACCGCAAAACAGCATGTTGCCAAATTTCAAGATTTCATCGACTTAGAAGAAGTTGATTATCCAAACATTAAAATGCGGTTGTTTACCCAAAGTTTGTCAGGTGAGGCAAAGAAATGGTTTAAAGATTTGCCAAATGTGTATATAGTGAATTTTTGGGCTTTCCAAAATGCTTTCCTAGATAGGTGGGATGATAAACAGAATCCTTTGCAACTCCTATCTCAGTATAAGAGTCTCAAAAAAAGAGGTTTTGAATCTATCCATGAGTTTTCTAGCAGATTCATGAGGGTTTACAATTCCATTCCGGAGGACATAAGACCTTCTACAGCCGCAGCAAAATTACATTATGCTGGAGCTTTTGATAATGACTTTGCATTTTAATTAAGAGAAAGAAAATCAGCAACCCTTGCTGATATGTTTACAGATGCTCTAGAAGTAGAAGCAAATATGATGGCAAGTGAAAAAATGAAGCATAGAGATATTGATAGAAAGAAAAAAGAAGAAAATTTACCTTCAGCATCTTCTTCTACTAATGATGTCAAATTTGAAATGATGTTGAAAACCATGGAAAAGTTGATGGATAGATTAACTATGGATAATAGGGGATTCAATAGAGAACAAGCTGAGCCTCAAATTAGAAATCCTAATTTCAGAAGATCGAATCCTCCTGTCCCTCCCCAAAACCGACAGAGAGACATGAGGAATCCAAGAAATCAAGAGGAACATCCAATTCATCCACCATTCCCTGAGAATTACGTCACTGATGAAAACAATCCCGTTGAAAATGAGATTCATCTTTTTGGAGAACAAGACTCAGAGATATATCTTACTGAGGAAGAGCATAACATGTTTGGACGGGAAGATGGCAGTGAAGAATTGGAAATGGAGACCGAGCAATATCAGAGGGGTTATTTACACGCTATGGATGATGTGCAAAGGAAAATTAGACTGAGGAATAGGGATGTCCTCATAAATAAAGGAAAGGCAAACCCAAATCAGCCTTCCACTAGTTCTTTGAATGTAGAAAAGGGAAAAGAACTGCAAAAAGAATCTCTTGTAAATAAAGAAGTTGAAAATGATGTACAAAGAGATAAAGCAATAAAGCACGCAGCTCCGGTTGATGTAGAAAAAATTGGTTCTGGTTTCAATTTACAAAATGAACTTTCAAAGCTAAAAATATATGTTCCATTTAATGAGTTATTGAGAAACACTGAGTACAGAAATACTATCACAAAAATGGTCAAAAATCAAGGAGAATGGAAATCTGACATTTTAGAGTTGAACGATGATAACCCTACTATTTCGTTTGCGTCAAAAGTTGAAAATTTAGAAAGTGAAGAAGTCCCTCCTTTCTATTTGAGTTTAAATGTGCATGATAAGGTGGTCCACAATGCTATGCTAGACTTAGGGGCATCACACAACTTAATGTCGAAAGGAGTGGTAGAAAGCTTGGGATTAGAAGTAACAAGACCTTATAAAGATTTGTACTCGTTTTACTCTAAAAGGGTGAAATGCCTTGGTTTGATTAAAGATATGGTGGTAAACCTAAATAAATTGCCATCTAAAACTATAGTCATGGATGTGGTCGTCGCAGATATTCCACCTAAGTTCGGGGTGCTGTTGTCAAGATCTTGGACTTCCAAGTTGAAAGGAAGTTTATATATGGATATGTCTTATGCTACAATTCCTGTTTGAGATGGGAGAAAAAGGTTATATAGTGAAAAAAGAACTCCTTATGTAGTAAGCAGTCAAGACAAATATGAAATTCATCACATCTATGCTGTTGATACTGACTTAGGGTCTTCCATTTTATTTAATGATGTTGTTCCACATGATATAGAAGAGGCATTGCAGATGAAGTCTGAAGAGAATAAGGAAAAGGAAGTGCTAGAGCAGGATGCTTTGGAAGCAAAGCAAAAAAGGGAAGGTCAATGGATTATGTACTTTGACGGATCTGCTGCAAAAATAGGT
Source organism: Pseudotsuga menziesii (assembly GCA_001517045.1). Taxonomy (NCBI): domain Eukaryota; kingdom Viridiplantae; phylum Streptophyta; class Pinopsida; order Pinales; family Pinaceae; genus Pseudotsuga; species Pseudotsuga menziesii. The sequence goes on from LPNX010959392.1 coordinate 85,168, forward strand.
GCTGGAGCTGGTGTGTATATAATTTCTCCTATTCGGTATTTCAAAGCTTTATCATATAAATTAACATTTGAGTGCACAAATAATGTGGCAGAATATGAAGCTTTGTTACTGGGATTTCATGCTTTGAAATATTTGGGAGCTCAAAAAATAAGAGTCTTGGGGGACTCAGAATTGGTGATAAATCAAGTAAATAAAAGCTATCAAAACAGGCATCCTAGGATGAGGGCTTATAGGAATGAAGTATGGGATATGTTGGGAAACTTCTTTACAAAGCATGCAATTCAGGTAGTTTCCAGACATGAAAATTTGGTAGCTGATTCTTTAGCTGTGGCCGTTGAAAAATTTGAAACCCTTGTTGCTGGTCAAAGAGAATACCAGGTGGAAATTGTGAATAGACCATCTATTCCTAATAACTCTAAATACTAGCAGGTGTTCGAAGATGATATGCAGATTAGAAGGTTCCTAGAGCTCTCAGGAGAATTTGTAAATACTCCTATTGACACCGAAAATGACAATGGCGAGAGAAATCAAGATGATGAAGAGCTTGAGGAAGAAGGGAATGGTGCTGAGAAGTTAAAAGGAACCTTAGGAGGTAAAGATATTATCTAGTTAAAAAACAATTTCATACCAAGAGGACTAATTCCTTTAGAAATTTTTTTTGATCAGAATGATGTAGCTAAGAATCCCAAAGTGAAGCCCGTTGAGAATGCAGTTGAAAATAAGAATATTGGCACCGAAGAAAATCCTAAGATTGTGAAGTTGTACAAGAAGTTGCCTGAAAAAGAAAAAGAAGAGTATGTGAAATTAATGAAAAAATATATGGATGTATTTGCATGGAGTTACGAAGATCTGAAGGAGTATGATACATCTATCATACAACACACTATTCCTCTAAATCCTGGAGAAAAACCTTTCAAGCAGAAGCTCAGAAGGATAAATCCTAAGTTGCTCCCTATTATTGAGAAGGAAATTAAAAAGTTATTTGATGCCAAGATCATTGTCACTCTAAGGTTTTCAAAGTGGGTTGCAAACCTTGTTCCTGTTAGAAAGAAGAATGGAGAAATAAGATTGTGTATATATTTTCGGAACTTGAACAAAGTTTCTATGAAAGATAATTATCCTTTGCCAAAGATGGACCACATATTGCAAAAAGTAGTTGGAGCTGAAAGAATTTCAATGTTGGATGGTTTTTCCGGCTATAATCAGATTAAAGTATTGCCTGAAGATCAAGAAAAAATTGCTTTCACTACACCTTGGGGCACCTTTATGTATGCAAAGATGCCTTTTGGCTTGATGAATGCAGGAGCTACTTTCCAGCGAGCTATGGACATTGCTTTTGCAGGGGAAATTGGGAATTTTGTAGTGATCTACATGGATGATATCACAGTCTATTCAAAATCTGACAGAGAGCATCTGCATCATCTAGAGAAAGTTTTCATGAAATGTAGGAAGTTTGGCATATCACTGAATCCAAAGAAGTCCAATTTTGCATTAGAAGAAGGAAAGTTGTTGGGACATATATTATCAAAAGATGGAATAAAAATTGATCCTGAGAGGGTGAGTGCAATCCTGAAAGTGGGTGAACCAAGGAGTAAAAAAGAGATACAATCATTCTTGGGGCAGGTAAATTTTTTGAGAAGGTTTGTGCCAAGTTTTGCTGAGATCTTAATGAATATCACAAATATGTTGAAAAAAGGTCATGAGATAAAGTGGAATTCTGAAGCTAGAAAGTCTTTCTAGGAAATAAAAAAAGCAATATCAGAGGCTCCTGTGTTGGTAAGCCCAGACTTTACCAAAGACTTCTCAGTATTTTCATATGCTTCAGAATATACTATAGCAGCAGTTTTGTTACAGAAAAATTATGAGAATTTGGAACAACCCATAGCATTTTTTAGCAAAATGTTGAGGGATGGAGAATTGAAATATGACATTATGGAGAAACAAGCTTATGCCTTAGTCAAAGCACTAAAGGATTTCCGAGTATATATTCTGCATTCACATATAATTGCACATGTTGCATCTACTGCAGTAAAGGGAATCTTGACACAACCAGATCTAGAAGGTAGAAGAGCAAACTGTATTGATACATTGTTGGAGTATGGTATCGAAATAAATCCCACCAAGTTGATTAAAGGACAAGGATTAGCTAAAATGATGGCTAATTCAAATTGTGAAGCTTTGCAGATTAATTTCTTATCTCATCAAGCTAATCAGTTAGATACAGAAGGGGAAATAATGGCTGATTTTGTGTCTTCTCCATGGTATTCTGATATTGTATATGTCCTTCGAAATTTGCAAGCATCGGAGGGGTTGAGTAAGTCAAGAGCTCGATCCATAAAATTAAAAGCTGCCAAATTTTGTATTCTAAATCAATATCTTTATTGGAAAGACCCCGGAGGAGTGTTGTTGAATTGTCTTTTGGAAAATGAAGCTCAGCATACAGTCAAAGAATTTCATAAGGGAGATTGTGGGGGGCATCATTCTTGGAAGGTGATAGCAAACAAAATTCAAAGAGCAGGCTATTCTTGTCCTACGTTATTTTCAGATGTGTATAAAGAAACCAGTAAGTGTCATCAATTCCAAATTTTTTACGGAAAAAGAAAAGTACTTCCTCTCCCTTTGAATCCCATAACAGTAGAAGCTCCGTTTCAGCAGTGGGGTTTTGATTTTATTGGTGAAATAAATCCCAATTCATCAGGACAACACAAATGGATTTTGACAGCTACAGATTATTTTACAAAATGGATTGAAGCTATCCGCACTAGAAGAGCCACAGAGAATGTAATCATGGATTTTCTTGAGGAAAATATATTGGCTCGATTCGGGTGCCCCAGAAGAATAGTAACAGATAATGCAGCCATGTTCAAATCCAAGAAAATGATTGATTTCTGTCACAAGTACCATATAAGCCTCAATCATTCAACTGCCTATTATCCGCAGGGAAATGGGTTGGTAGAATCCTCTAATAAAAGCCTAGTGAGGATCATCAAGAACTATTAGAAGATAACAAAAGGTCCTGGCACACCAAGCTCAAGTATGCTCTTTGGGCTGACATGATTAGTACCAAAAGAGCGATTGGCATGTCTCCATTCCAACTGGTGTATGGGACTGAAGTTGTTTTTCCAGCATCGTTAGGTGTCCCAGTCATGAGGTATTTCCAAGATCGGCAAGAAAAACCTAATCATATGTAAAGGAGGATAAATCATATTATTGAACTGGAGGAGCAAAGGAATAAATCTTATGATAGGGTACAATCACATCAAGAAAAAATGAAAAGTACTTTTGACAGGAGAATCAAAGAAGAGTAGTTTCAGATTGATGATTTGGTCCTGAAATGGGATGCTCCGAACGAAGACAAACATGGGAAATTTGACCATATGTGGGTAGGTCCTTAGGTTGTTGCTGGTTACAGAGGGAAAAATGCATTTCTGCTGGAATATCCAAACGGGGTTATTCTGTACAGTAATCCAGTCAATGGAAGGTACCTGAAACATTACCTGTCCTAAGGAGGAAGGTAAAATTTGTATTATAGCCTGTAAATACTTATTTCTCTTTACAAAGTTAACATGAATGGTAATCCTAATGTATTTGAAGCCTGTAGTGAAGGCCCTAAGGTACAGGAGGCATGCTCTTCCTTTCTCAAAACAAAAAATAATATATCTACAAAAAACAAAAGATGAGTTTTCTGCAAGTTATTGTGAAAAAATAAAAAACAGGCACCTGGTCTACGAGTTCTTTGATACCTCACAGGGAGGATATCATCCCTAGATGGAGCCAGCTGTTAACACCATTATTTAGTAGGGGAGCAAAGAGACTATGGTGGAGAGAAAATAATGGTCATTTGTCAAACTTTGGCTAAAATTTATAGTATAAGAGTAGGACAAAGGCTACTAAGCGGTGAAATCTTGCGAGATCCAACGGTGCGAAGCAAAAAGGTGAAGATCAATGGTTTGTATTATATCCTCTCCCTAAGAAATGCAAGGAAAATAAGTATATGCGGGTGTTTAACATGATATATGGATCAACGGTAGTCGATCTAGTTCAAACAGATCCACGGTCTGTATAAAATCCCCTTTGTAAACCTGCGCGATTGTTAAAGCAACGGAGTCCCGACGGAATTGAGTACATGTTTCTTGATCTAATGGTGGAGGAATAAAGGTAGATCACATCGACGATTGTGGATGATTCCGGAGTGGAAACATGCATGATGGATACGACCAGGACGCCCGGCGGAATGAGGTATGTGGCGCTTGATCAGAGGGTTGAAAATCAAAGGTGAAGTAGATCAATGGTCACGAAGGGATCTGGAGCGTGAAGGTGCACGACAGATAAAGGTGAAGGGTGGTTGTGGAATATAAACCACTATCCACGTGGCTGATCGTGGTGGACTCCGGAGGCGAAAGTGGTTTACTGGAAACCGCCAAAGGAATGCTCCAGAGTGGGGTCCTATAAAAGGGAAGTTGACTTGTCCCGTGGTTATTTTATTAGCGTCGGATGGGTGAAAACGACTTGTGGATTCGTCAACATTCGACTGTCAGTTTCGAATGCACACCGCTACAGTTAACAGGGAAGGCTTAAACGCCCATAATTCATCCGTCTAATTGCCATTTATCAACTGAATTATGGACCAGGAGAAGGAATTGCAAGGGTATGGTCGTATTGTATATGACAGGGAAGATTATTTAGTTGATAGGGACAGAGGTGTGTGCGACCCGTTTCTATCTATAGGAAGTGTAATAGTCAGTAAGGAAAGGTTATGGAACTATAACTCACAAGGAAATGATGTCTTGAATGTCTGTAAATCATTTTTATACTACTTCGCCATTGAACAAACCCTGCATTTTCCAGAATTTCCAGAATGGTGTGCTGTTAATTATTCCCCTTCGCAGAGAATCATTGTAAGCCAGACTACGTCCCGAGTACTCTGTAGAATTAATGCCCAAGTCATCCGCGAAAACCCCAATTTTCCTAACAGTTACCCTGAAAGTCATGAACCTGTGAATGAGTCTATCCTTACTAAATTGTATAAAAGCTGTGACAAGGAAGTCCATTGCAATTTCCTATCCAGTGTTTTGAAAGAAGTTCAATCTTTAGATGGTCTTTTCTTTCCTTACCCCGTGCATATTCTTAAAGATGAAGTTCAATTAGTAGTATCATTAGTCTGTCAAATTTTAGGTCTTGATGATGATTGTCGCGTGACTGAAGTTATCCTCGGTTTTTTATTGAAAATAAGTTCTTTAGGTTCTGAGTCCCAGTTGGTTCCAGTATTCAGTTTTTACAAATACTTAGCGGAAGCAATCCATCTTCAGTTAAGTGAATTTCCAAAAGTCTGGTTCTTTAAATTTAAACTTACTTGTTGAACATCTTGCTATGTTCAAACGTCACTGAGTTACAATTTTTAAGTACTATTTTCTCCTCTGATTTGCCCAAGAAAATCAGTATGTTTGAATTCGCCAATTAAATCATGTCTGAGATATATAAAATGTTGTTCGATGAAGAATTGCCCCGTGTGCTAGAAGAGATGAAATGTCTGGTGCAGTCCTCACCCGAGGACCGAGTTGGGGACTGGTTCCTGAATAAAGATTCCACAGTTTTAAGAATATACGGATTTACTGGGAAACCTTATAGGTTACCAGCTTTCCTCACTCTGAGAATTTTTTCATTGGAGTTCATAAGGCAGAGGCTGCATTCAGAAGAAGAGCATTTTGGATCTTTTAAAAAATCCTCAAATGTCAAATTTCCTCTTAAGGTTGGCTCCTTTATTTTCAAGAATAAAGGTGCCTTAGTGTTTATTGAAAAATCATTGGAGAACATGGAATTTCAAAAGGAGCCAAAGGTGAATTATGATCCCCACCATGTAATCTCCCTGAGGAAACAGGCCAACAAGAACAAACCGTTTGATCACCAGTCTATTGGAGGTTTGGCTGAAACAGCCAATCTGTTGCAGTTTATGGAGACTCCCAGATCTGATGAAGATACACATACTGTACCAGTGGTAGTATCCCAAATGATAGAGAATCCTAACATTTTAATTAAAAGAAGCCTTTCTGAGGTCGAGAGCATGGAATTGGATGAAGACGGATCACATAAAAAAGCGAAGTTGTCTCAAGGTGGTGGAATTTCAAATGAAGATATTTCTGATGATTTCAAGAAAGTTTCTCTAGTCCCAACAAAAGCTGTAAAAATAAATTAGCTTTATTTTAAAAGTGTAGATGGTTTAGAATCAATCCTAACCTTCAAATCAAAAGAGGAACTCAAAGCCAGTTATATGGAGAAAAGAAAGCAGTCTCTAGAAGAGACAAGAAATTTGCTCCCGCGAGTAAGAAATTTAAATAATCCAAAAATTTCTTTGATCTCTGCCAGAGATGCCAAAAGAAATACCTTCAAGTTGGCCATGGTGAAAGACAAAAAAATGTCAAATATGGAAATCCAGTTCGATAAAATCAGTGTACCGGACAAGATACAGCTTCACAAGCAAACAAGTGATATCATCTATTCAGACCTTTTACAAGCTATGATGAGAATAAACAAACTACAAATTTTGGTAGATAAATTAGAAATTCAATTGAAGCATGAAAGAGTTGAAAATAAGGCCAATGCCATTCAGATTAAGAAACTACAAGTAGATATTGTCAGTTCAGGTAATGAGGAAGATAACACCCAGGCAGTCAGAAGAATGCTATAAGAAAAGGACAATGTGCTCCAAGTTTTAAAGAAAAAATTGAAGATCGCGGGCACTGAACATGTTCAGTCCTCCGAGTTATTGGCTCTTCAAGAAGAGAAAGATAATATGTATCAAGAGATGATGGAACATAAAGGAAATGCTGTCGAGCTACAAGAAGAAAAATACAGATGTGAAGCCGAGAGGAATGAACTGATATCTCAAATTTCTTTGCTGAAAAAGGACCAGAACGAGGAAAAGGAGATTATGGAGGAGTTGATGAGTCAGACTCCTATTGATGAAGACTTATCTGTTGTGAATATTGATAAACCGTTGAATGACTTCTCTGCAGATGACTTGTCAATACCTATGTCCCAGGTCAGCTTAAAGGAGGAAGAAATAAAAGAGTTACAAGCAGAGAATGAAAAGATCAAGTCCGAGTTGGCCAAAATGAGTGAAATTAAAAACAAAATATTACAAGACTGAAATGAGCTGCAAAAGAAATTCAATGAACTGAAAGAGAAGAACGTTGGGAAAGGTCCTCTCCAAGGGGCAAAGCACATAATTTGGGACACCTTGTCTATAGAGATTACCAAATTCCGGCACTATCTGAATTTTATCGATGATCTATGCATTTTGATCAATTTGTCCCACCAAAGACTAAAGTTAGTGAATGAACATATGGAAAGAAGGCCCCTTACCACAGCCCAGAACACATTGAATTTCTTAAATTCATTGACATATCAGAAATTACATGACATGGGAATAAAGGATAGGATATCAATAGTACTATGGGCTAAGAAATTTATCTACAAGCATCATTTAATGAAAATGGTCCAAGATAGAGGCGATGAAATGGTTGCACAGGTTAATAACTTCAAGCAGGTTTTCAAGGAACTATTTGAAGACGGCCTACCTTCCTTTTGGGATGAGGAGGGAAGGATGTTTTCTCAGGAACATTATCACAGCTTGTTAGTTCATAGCCGCATGGACCACTCCAAATTTTATGATTTGGAAAAAGGCCTAACAGGGAAAGCTATTGTGGATAAATTGACAGAGGATTTTGAAATTTTACAAAAATTCTTGCTTGTCAGATGAGGATTGCCCAAGGTGTCATATGAAGCGTACATGGAGCTGAAAGTGTCCATTTGAGAAATGATGGAATGTGATACCCCAAGTGCTGAGCAGTGGAAATCCATGGAGAGGTTTGGAAAGACAAAATACATCCTTCATTCATAGAGACATGTGTTATGCGCCAAGGAGCTGACTAGATGAAGACATGTTATCAAGTTGATTTTAGCTTAATGATTTGTTAGGATTGAAGATGTAGTTTATTCCTAAGAGTTAGGAATTCAGTTACAAGACTTTAATTAAGCCGATCATTTAGTTATGAATCTTCTTGGAAGATCAAATTATTTTATGTATATATTTGCATCTATTTTATGAGATGGGGGTTGGAACCCGTCCTGTTGTTGAGAATTTTGGAAAACATATATTTTTTCTGAAGAACAAAGTTGAATGTGAATGAATTATCAGAGATTCATGCATAATTTATATTACAGTCTGTGCTTCTCTTTCTCTATGATTGTTTTTTCCAGTTTTACACTCCATTCTGTTTCCTTCATATTTGAAATATAGCGTTGAATGATTAGAACTCATGCTGGCCATGCTCTGATCATTGTTTCAAATATTTTATAAATCCTTCTGCTAAAGTCGATATAGAATTCGTCATATGATGCTCTGTATTGATGGACTAATCTCTTTTCTTCCATTCCAAATGAATCAATAAATGACTTTGATTAAATGGTTACCTTGCCTCTGATAAATTCCTGAATATGCGATTTTGTGATATTTTATCTATATGTGACTCCATGCCCAATGGTTCTGTCTATTGTTTCAACCACCTTTATAATCTTTGAGTGTTGACATATATTTCTGGCCTTGTTAAAATCTATATCTGAGAGATCCCTCTCTGGAAAGAAAAGCCAGTTTCTTTCTAAAAGTGGTTCTGCTATTACTCTTGGGATTTACTTTTTACAACCTGAGTATATTCTGAGTGCTAACAAACCGGCGCCGTTGCCGAGGAACGAAGATGCATATCTTCCCTGGGATAATGACAGTGTTTAAAGAAGATTTCTGTGGGCAAACATGAATTTTTAACAGTAAAAAGGTTGTATATTTGTCCTGGCGACTCCATTGTAAAACTTCTTCAGAAATCAAGGAGTCATTCTGGCTTCGAGAAGAAACACACGAGGTAACTCTGATACCGAAATATTGAAAAGTTTTGAAGATCCAGAAAAGTTATTCAAGAGAAAAAATAAAGATAAGTTAAATTTTCCTTTATTCGGTGCATCATCATCTCAAGATTCTCATATTGATCCAGAATGGGAAGTTAACGCTGGGAAAAGTTTGTTGAGAACCAAATCTGAGTCTGACCTTAAGAATATTGAATTCAATCCTTTTAGGTTAGAATCTTACTTGTTGGATTCCCTCTGGAGAGATTTACAACAAACCACTAAAGTTGAAGCATTTACCTCTCAAAATACTCAAAGCTCTTTAGTTCCTGTGAATCCACCTACACCAATGGCAGCCAGATTTGCTCCCTTGCGTTTTCCTCCTATATTACATGACCTTCCTCAGAACTATTCCCAAATAATTTATTTGTTTGATGGAGAGGGTGACGTAACTGCAAAACAGCATGTTGCCAAATTTGAATATTTCATCGACTTAGAAGAAGTTGATTATCCAGACGTTAAAATGCGGTTGTTTGCCCAAAGTTTGTCAGGTGAGGCAAAGAAATGGTTTAAAGATTTGAATGGGTCTATAGTGAATTTTCAGGCTTTCCAAAATGCTTTCCTAGATAGGTGGGATGATAAACAGAATCCTTTGCAACTCCTATCTCAGTATAAGAGTCTCAAAAAGGGAGGTTTTGAATCTGTCCATGAGTTTTCTAGCAGGTTCACGAGGGTTTACAATTCCATTCCGGAGGACATAAACCTTCTGCAGCCGCAACCAAATTACATTATGCTGGAGCTTTTGATAATGACTTTGCATTTTCATTAAGAGAAACAAAATCAACAACCCTTGCTGCTATGTTTACATATGCTCTAAAAGTAGAAGCAAATATGATGGCAAGTGAAAAAATGAAGCATAGAGATATTGATAGAAGGAAAAAAGAAGAAAATTTACCTTCTGCATCGTCTTCTACTAATGATGTCAAATTTGAAATGATGTTGAAAACAATGGAAAAGTTGATGGATAGATTAAGTATGGATAATAAGGGATTCAATAGAGAACAACCTGAGCCTCAAATTAGAAATCCTAATTTCAGAAGATCGAATCCTCCTGTCCCTCCCCAAAACCGACAGAGAGACATGAGGAATCCAAGAAATCAAGAGGAACAGCCAATTCGTCCACTATTCCCTGAGAATTACGTCGCCGATGAAGATGATCCCTCTGAAAATGAGATTCATCTTTTTGGAGAACAAGACTCAGAGATATATCTTACTGAGGAAGAGCATAACATGTTTGGACGGGAAGATGGAAGTGAAGAATTGGAAATAGAGACCGAGCAGTATCAGAGGGGTTATTTACACGCTATGGATGATGTGCAAAGGAAAATTAGACTGAGGAACAGGGATGTCCTCATAAATAAAGGAAAGGCAAACCCAAATCATCCTTCCACTAGTTCTTTGAATGTAGAAAAGGGAAAAGAACTGCAAAAAGAATCTCTTGTAAATAAAGAAGTTGAAAATGATGTACAAAGAGATAAAGCAATAAAGCAGGCAGCTCCGGTTTATGTAGAAAAAATTGGTTCTGGTTTCAATTTACAAAATGAACTTTCAAAGCTAAAAATATCTGTTCCATTTAATGAGTTATTGAGAAACACTGAGTACATAAATACTATCACAAAAATGGTCAAAAATCAAGGAGAATGGCAATCTGACATTTTAGAGTTGAACGATGATAACCTTGCTATTTCGTTTGTGTCAAAAGTTGAAAATTTAGAAAGTGAAGAAGTCCCTCCTTTCTATTTGAGTTTAGATGTGCATAATAAGGTGGTCCACAATGCTATGCTAGACTCAGGGGCATCACACAACTTAATGCCAAAAGGAGTGGTAGAAAGCTTGGGATTAGAAGTAACAAGACCTTATAAAGATTTGTACTCGTTTGACTCTAAAAGGGTGAAATTCCTTGGTTTGATTAAAGATATGGTGGTAACCCTAAATAAATTGCCATCTAAAACTATAGTCATGGATGTGGTCGTCGCAAATATTCCACCTAAGTTCGGGGTGCTGTTGTCAAGATCTTGGACTTCCAAGTTGAAAGGAAGTTTACAGATGGATATGTCTTATGCTACAATTCCTGTTCGAGATGGGAGCAAAAGGTTATATAGTGAAAAAAGAACTCCTTATGTAGTAAGCAGTCAAGACAAACCTGAAATTCATCACATATATGCTGTTGATACTGACTTAGGGTCTTCCATTTTCTTTAATGATGCTATTCCATATTATATAGAAGAGGCATTGCAGACGAAGTCTGAAGAGAATAAGGAAAAGGAAGTGCTAGAGCAGGATGCTTTGGAAGAAAAGCAAAAAAGGAAAGGTCAGTGGATTATGTACTTTGACGGATCTGCTGCAAAAATAGGTGCTGGAGTTGGTGTGTATATAATTTCTCCTATTTGAGATTTCAAAGCTTTATCATATAAATTAACATTTGAGTGCACAAATAATGTGGCAGAATATGAAGCTTTGTTACTGGGATTGCATGCTTTGAAATATTTGGGAGCTCAAAAAATAAGAGTCTTGGGGGACTCAGAATTGGTGATAAATCAAGTAAATGAAAGCTATCAAACTAGGCATCCTCAGATGAGGAATTATAGGAATGAAGTATGGGATATGTTGGGAAAATTCTTTACAGAGCATGCAATTCAAGTAGTTCCCAGACATGAAAATTTTGTAGCCGATTCTTTAGCTGTGGCCGCTAGAAAATTTGAAACCCCTGTTGCTGATCAAAGAGAATACCAGGTGGAAATTGTGAATAGACCATCTATTCCTGATAAATCTAAATACTGGCAGGTGTTCGAAGATGATATGCAGATCAGAAGGTTCCTAGAGCTCTCAGGAGAATTTGCAAATACTCCTATTGACACCGAAAATGACAATGGCGAGAGAAATCAAGATGATGAAGAGCTTGAGGAAGAAGGGAATGGTGATGAGAAGTTAAAAGGAACCTTAGGAGGTAAAGATATTATCCAGTTAAAAAACAATTTCATACCAAGAGGACTAATTCCTTTAGAAAACTTTTTTGATCAGAATGATGTAGCTAAGAATCCCAAAGTGAAGCCCATTGAGAATGCAGTTGAAGATAAGAATATTGGCACCGAAGAAAATCCTAAGATTGTGAAGTTGTCCAAGAAGTTGCCTGAAAAAGAAAAAGAAGAGTATGTGAAATTAATGAAAAAATATACGGATGTATTTGCGTGGAGTTACAAAGATCTAAAGGAGTATGATACATCTATCATACAGCACACTATTCCTGTAAAGCCTGGAGAAAAACCTTTCAAGCAGAAGCTCAGAAGGATAAATCCTAAGTTGCTCCCTATTATTGAGAAAGAAATTAAAAAGTTATTTGATGCCAAGATCATTGTCACTCTAAGGTTTTCAAAGTGGGTTGCAAACCTTGTTCCTGTTAGAAAGAAGAATGGAGAAATAAGATTGTGTATAGATTTCCGGAACTTGAACAAAGTTTCTATGAAAGATAATTATCCTTTGCCAAAGATGGACCACATATCGGAAAAGGTAGTTGGAGCTGAAAGAATTTCAATGTTGGATGGTTTTTCCGGCTATAATCAGATTAAAGTATTACCTGAAGATCAAGAAAAAACTGCTTTCACTACACCTTGGGGCACCTTTATGTATGCAAAGATGCCTTTTGGCTTGATGAATGCAGGAGCTACTTTCTAGCGAGCTATGGACATTGCTTTTGCAGGGGAAATTGAGAATTTTGTAGTGATCTACATGGATGATATCACAGTCTATTCAAAATTTGACAGAGAGCATCTGCGTCATCTGGAGAAAGTTTTCATGAAATGTAGGAAGTTTTCCATATCACTGAATCCAAAGAAGTCCAATTTTGCATTAGAAGAAGGAAAGTTGTTGGGCCATATAATATCAAAAGATGGAATAAAAATTGATCCTGAGAGGGTGAGTGCAATCCTGAAAGTGGGTGAACCAAGGAGTAAAAAAGAGATACAATCATTCTTGGGGCAGGTAAATTTTTTGAGAAGGTTTGTGCCAACTTTTGCTAAGATCTTAATGAATATCACAAATATGTTGAAGAAAGGTCATGAGATAAAGTGGAATTCTGAAGCTAGAAAGTCTTTCTGGGAAATCAAAAAAGCAATATCAGAGGCTCCTGTGTTGGTAAGCCCAGACTTTACCAAAGACTTCTCAGTATTTTCATATGCTTCAGAATATACTATAGCAACAGTTTTGTTACAGAAAAATTATGAGAATTTGGAACAACCCATAGCATTTTTTAGCAAAATGTTGAGGGATGGAGAATTGAAATATGACATTATGGAGAAACAAGCTTATGCCTTAGTCAAAGCACTAAAGGATTTCTGAGTATATATTCTGCATTCACATATAATTGCACATGTTCCATCTGATGTAGTAAAGGGAATCTTGACACAACCAGATCCAGAAGGTAGAAGAGCAAAATGGATTGCTACATTGTTGGAGTACGATATCAAAATAAATCCCACCAAGTTGATTAAAGGACAAGGATTAGCTAAAATGATGGCTAATTCAAATTGTGAAGCTTTGCAAATTAATTTCTTATCTCATCAAGCTAATCAGTTAGATACAGAAGTGGAAATAATGGCTGATTTTGTGGCTTCTCCATGGTATTCTGATATTGTATATGTCCTTCGAAATTTGCAAGCACCAGAGGGGTTGAGTAAGTCAAGAGCCTGATCCATAAAATTAAAAGCTGCCAAATTTTGTATTCTAAATCAATATCTTTATTGGAAAGACCCCGGAGGAGTGTTGCTGAATTGTCTTTTGGAAAATGAAGCTCAGCATACAGTCAAAGAATTTCATAAGGGAGATTGTGGGGGGCATCATTCTTGGAAGGAGACAGCAAACAAAATTCTAAGAGCAAGCTATTATTAGCCTATGTTATTTTCAGATGTGTATAAAGAAACCAGTAAGTGTCATCAATGCCAAATTTTTTACGGAAAAAGAAAAGTACTTCCTCTCCCTTTGAATCCCATAACAGTAGAAGCTCCGTTTCAGCAGTGGGGTTTGGATTTTATTGGTGAAATAAATCCCAATTCATTAGGACAACACAAATGGATTTTGACAGCTACATATTATTTTACAAAATGGATTGAAGCTATCCCCACTAGAAGGGCCACAGAGAATGTAATCATGGATTTTCTTGAGGAAAATATATTGGCTCGATTTGGGTGCCCCAAAAGAATAGTAACAGATAATGCAGCCGCGTTCAAATCCAAGAAAATGATTGATTCTATCACAAGTACCATATAAGCCTCAATCATTCAACTGCCTATTATCCGCAGGGGAATGGGTTGGCAGAATCCTCTAATAAAAGCCTGGTGAGGATCATCAAGAAACTGTTAGAAGATAACAAAAGGTCCTGGCACACCAAGCTCAAGTATGCTCTTTGGGCTGACAGGATTAGTACCAAAAGAGTGATTGGCATGTCTCCGTTCCAACTGGTTTATGGGACTGAAGTTGTTTTTCCAGCATCGTTAGGTGTCCCAGTCATGAGGTATTTCCAAGATCAGCAAGAAGAACCTAATCATATGCAAAGGAGGATAAATCAGATTATTGAACTGGAGGAGCAAAGGAATAAAGCTTATGACAGGGTGCAATCACATCAGGAAAAAATGAAAAGTACTTTTGACAGGAGAATCAAAGAAGAGCAATTTTAGATTGATGATTTGGTCCTGAAATGGGATGCTTCGAACGAAGACAAACATGGGAAATTTGACCATATGTGGGTAGGTCCTTACGATGTTGCTGGTTACAGAGGGAAAAACGCATTTCTGCTGGAATATCCGAACGGGGTTCTTCTGGACAGTAATCCCGTCAATGGAAGGTACCTGAAACATTTCCTGTCCTAAGGAGGAAGGTAAAATTTGTATTATAGCCTGTAAATACTTATTTCTCTTTACAAAGTTAACATGAATGGTAAGCCTAATATATTTGAAGCCCGCAGTGAAGGCCCTAAGGTACAGGAGGCATGCTCTTCCTTTCTCAAAACAAAAAATAATATATCTACAAAAAACAAAAGATGAGTTTTCTGCAAGTTATTGTGAAAAAATCAAAAACAGGCACCTGGTCTACGAGTTCTTTAATAGTATAAGAGTAGGACAAAGGCTAGTAAGAGGTGAAATCTTGCAAGATCCAACGGTGCGAAGCATAAAGGTGAAGATAAATGGTTTGTATTATATCCACTCCCTAAAAAATGCGAGGAAAATAAGTATATGTGGGCGTTTAACATGATATATGGATCAACGATCGTCGATTTAGTTTGAACAGAGCCACGGTCTGTATAAAATCCACTTTGTAAACCCGCGCGATTGTTAAAGGAACGGAGTCCCAGCGGAATCGAGTACATGTTTCTTGATCTAATGGTGGAGGAATAAAGGTAGATCACATCGATGGTTGTGGATGATTCCGGAGCTCAAACATGCACGATGGATACGACCAAGACGCTTGACGAAATGAGGTACATGGTGCTTGATTGGAGGGTTGAAAATCAAAGGTGAAATAGATCAATGGTGATGAATGGATCTGAAGCGTGAAGGTGCATGGCAGATAAAGGTGAAGGGTGGTTGCAAAATATAAACCACTGTCCACATGGCCGATCGTGGTGGACTCCGAAGGCGAAAGTGGTTTAGTGGAAACTGCCAAAGGAATGCTCCGGAGTGGGGTCCTATAAAAGGGAAGTTGACTTGTCTCATGTTTATTTTATTGGCACCAGACGGGTGAAAACAACTTGTGGATTCATCAACCTTCTACTGTCAGTTTTGAACGCACACCACTATAGTTAACAGGTAAGGATTAAACGCCCGTAATTCGTCCGTTTAATTGCCATTTATCAGCTGAATTATGGACTAGGAGAAGGAATTGCAAGGGTATGGTCGTATTGTAGATGACAGGGAAGATTATTTAGTTGATAGGAACAGAGGTGTGCGTGACCTGTTTCTGTCTATAGGAAGTGTAACAGTCAGTAAGGAAAGGTTATGGCACTATAACTCACAAGGAAATGATGTCTTGAATGTCTGTAAATCCTTTTTATACTACTTCACCATTGAACAAACCCTGGATTTTCCAGAATTTGCAGAATGGTGTGCTGTTAATTATTCCCCTTCGTAGAGAATCATTGTAAGCCAGACTACGTCCCAAGTACTCTGTAGAATTAATTCCCAAGTCATCCATGAAAACCTCAATTTTCCTTACAGTTACCCTGAAAGTCGTGAACCTGTGAATGAGTCTATCCTTACTGAATTGTATAAAAGCTGTGACAAGAAAGTCTGTTGCAATTTCCTATCCAGTGTTTTGAAAGAAGGTCAACCTTTAGATGGTATTTTCTTGCCTTACCCTATGCATGTTCTTAAAGATGAAGTTCAATTAGTAGTATCATTAGTCTGTCAAATTTTAGGTCTTGATGATGATTCTCGCGTCAATGAAGTTATCCTCGGTTTTTTATTGAAAATAAGTTCTTTAGGTTTTGAGTCCTAGTCGGTTCCAGTATTCAGTTTTGACGAATACTTAGTGGAAGCAATCCATCTTCAGTTAAGTGAATTTCCAAAAGTCCGGTTCTTTAAATTTCAAACTTACTTGTTGAACATCTTGCTATGTTCAAACGTCACTGAGTTACAATTTTTAAGTACTATTTTCTCCTCTGATTTGCCCAAGCAAATCAGTATGTTTGAATTCGCCAATTCAATCATGTCTGAGATATCTAAAATTTTGTTCAATGAAGAATTGCCTCGTGTGCTAGAAGAGATGAAGTGTCTGATGCAGTCCTCACCCGAGGACCGAGTTGGGGACTGTTTCCTGAATAAAGATTCCACAGTTTTAAGAATATACAGATTTACTGGGCAACCTTATAGGTTACCAGCTTTCCTCACTCAAAAGGATCCAAAGGAGCCAAAGGTGAATTATGATCCCCACCATGTAATCTCCCTGAGGAAACAGGACAATAAGAACAAACCGTTTGATCACGAGTCTATTGGAGGTTTGGCTTAAACAACCAATCTGTTGCAGTTTATGGAGACTCCCAGATCTGATGAAGATACACGTACTGTACCAATGGTAGTATCCCAAATGACAGAGAATCCTAACATTTTAATTAAAAGAAGTCTTTCCGAGGTCGAGAGCATGGAATTGGATGAAGACGGATCGCATAAAAAAGCCAAGTTGTCTCAAGGTGGTGGAATTTCAAATGAAGATATTTCTGATGATTTCAAGAAATTTGCTCTGGTCCCAACAAAAGCTGTACAAATAAATCAGTTTTCTTTTAAAAGTGTAGATGGTTCAGAATCAATCCTAACCTTCAAGTCAAAAGAGGAACTCAAAGCCAGTTATATGGAGAAAAGAAAGCAGTCTCTGGAAGAGACAAGAAATTTGCTCCCGCGAGTAAGAAATTTAAATAATCCAAAAGCTTCTTTGATCTCTGCTAGAGATGCCGAAAGAAATACCTTCGAGTTGGCCAATTTGAATGACAAAAAAATGTCAGAGATGGAAATCTAGTTGGATAAAATCAGTGTACCAGACAAGATACAGCTTCACAAGAAAACAAGTGATATCATCTATTCAGACCTTTTACAAGCTATGATGAGAATAAACAAACTACAAATTTTGGTAGATAAATTAGAAATTCAATTGAAGCATGAAAGAGTTGAAAATAAGGCTAATGCCATTCAGATTAAGAAACTACAAGCAGATATTGTCAGTTCAGGTAATGAGAAAGATAACACCCAGGTGGTCAGAAGAATGCTAGAAGAAAAGGACAATGCGCTCCAAGTTTTAAAGAAAAAATTGAAGATCCCGGGCACTGAACATGTTCAGTCCTCCGAGTTATTGGCTCTACAAGAAGAGAAATATAAGATGTATCAAGAGATGATGGAACATAAAGGAAAAGTTGTCGAGCTATAGGAAGAAAAATATAGATGGGAAGCCGAGAGGAATGAACTGATATCTCAAATTTCTTTGCTGAAAAATGACCAGAATGAGGAAAAGGAGATCATGGAGGAGTTGATGAGTCAGACTCCTATTGATGAAGACTTATCTATTGTGAATATTGATAAACCATTGAATGACTTCTCTGCAGATGACTTGTCAATACCTATGTCCCAGGTCAGCTTAAAGGAGGAAGAAATAAAAGAGTTAAAAGCAGAGAATGAAAAGATCAAGTCTGAGTTGGCCAAAATGAGTGAAAGTAAAAACAAAATATTACAAGACCAAAATCAGCTGCAAAAGAAATTCAATGAACTGAAAGAGAAGAACGTTGGGAAAGGTCCTCTCCAAGGGGAAAAGCACATCATTTGGGACACCTTGTCTATAGAGATTACCAAATTCCAGCACTCTCTGAATTTTATCGATGATCTATGCATTTTGATCAACTTGGCCCACCAAATACTAAAGTTAGTGAATGAGCATATGGAAAGAAGGCCCCTTACCACAACCCAGAACACATTGAATTTCATAAATTCATTGACATATCATAAATTACATGACATGGGAATAAATGACAGGATATCAATAGTACTATGGGCTAAGAAATTTATCCACAAGCATCATTTAATGAAAATGGTCCAAGACAGAGCCAATGAAATGGTTGCACAGGTTAATAACTTCAAGCAGGTTTTCAAGGAACTATTTGAAGATGGCCTGCCTTCCTTTTGGGATGAGGAGGGAAGGATGTTTTCTCAGGAACATTATCACAGCTTGTTAGTTCAGAGCCGCATGGACCACTCCAAATTTTATGATTTGGAAAAAGGCCTAACAGGGAAAGCTATTGTGGATAAATTGACAGAGGATTTCGAAATTTTACAAAACTTCTTGCTTGTCAGAAGAGTATTTCCCAAGGTGTCATATGAAGCGTACATGGAGCTAGAAGTGTCCATTCGAGAAATGATGGAATGCGATACCCCAAGCGCCTTGCAGTGGAAAGCTGTGGAGAGGTTTGGAAAGACAAAATACATCCTTCATTCATAGAGACAGGTGTTATGTGCCAAGGAGCTAACTAGACGAAGACATGTTATCAAGTTGATTTTAGCTTAATGATTTGTTAGGATTGAAGCTGTAGTTTATTCCTAAGAATTAGGAATTCAGTTACAAGACTTTAATTAAGCCGATCATTCAGTTATGAATCTTCTTGGAAGATCACATTATTTTATGTATATATTTGCATCTATTTTATGAGATGGGGGTTGGAACCCATCCTGTTGTTGAGAATTTTGGAAAACATATATTTTTTTTGAAGAACAAAGTTGAATGTGAATGAATTATCAGAGATTCATGCATCATTTATATTACATTCTATGCTTCTCTTTCTCTGTGATTGTTTTTTCAAGTTTTACACTCCATTATGTTTCCTTCATATTTGAAATATAGCATTGAATGATTAGAACTCATGCTGGCCGTGCTCTGATCATTGTTTCAAATATTTTATAAATCTTTCTGCTAAAGTCGACATAGAATTCGTCATATGATGCTCTGTATTGATGGACTGTTCTCTTTTCTTCCATTCCAAATGAATCAATGAATGACTGTGATTAAATGGTTACCTTGCCTCTGATAAATTCCTGAATATACGATTTTGTGATATTTTATCTATATGTGACTCCATGCCCAATGGTTCTGTGTATTGTTTCAACCACCTTTATAATATTTGAGTGTTGACATATATTTATGGCCTTGTTAAAATCTATATCTGAGAGATCCCTCTCTGGAAAGAAAAGCCAGTTTCTTTATAAAAGTGGTTTTGCTGTTACTCTTGGGATTTACTTTTTACAACCTGAGTATATTCTGAGTGCTAACACAGTGTACAAGAGATGAGTTGGTAGAAGGGGTCTTGCTACTTTCCCCATATTGAGATAAAATTACTATGTCATATAAGTTGGAGTTTAAACCTACCAATAATGTTTATTGAGTATGAAGCACTCATAATTTTTATTGTCATATAATGTTTATTGAGTATGAACCCTAATCCCAAGTTCATTTTCCAAATCCTTCTTCAAGAAGTTGTGAGAGGAACCTGAGTCTACAGATAATTGCAGTGGTATTTCATTGTTGAGAAAGTTCACATAACACAACTAGTTGACACTCTACCTTTGGTTTCCACTAAGGAACCAATCCTTTTCAAGGACCTCTTTAAGAGGAATTGTGCCCTTTCATTTTCAAAATAGTTTTGTAGTATGCATTTGCAAACAAACTCTGAAGCAATAGCAGTAGTACATACATATTCATTAACTAACAGTTGCTTGTAATGTTTTTATATGCAGGGCTGGATGACTATTAGAGTACCCTAAAGGGGGGTATTATAAAATGCAGAACAAGTATAGGATGGGCAGCAACTGAAAGGGCTGCCCTTTGGGTTGATAAGGCATTGGACAAGGCATTAAAAGGGCAGACTGGAGGTAGAAGGAAGTTAGCAGAGGTCTGTTCCAGAGCTAGAGGAGGGGCCAAGGCACTAAACAAGTAGCCCAAGGATGTTTAAGGAGTGGCTGTGGGTCATAGCATATACAACCTGAAGCTTACACTTGTGCTAAAGATGCTTGACTTTGAGAAGTTGTTTGAGGTGTAGACATATTCCTAAAAATTTTCCATTGGAGAATTTTGATCACAAGAGGGTCATCCTGTATCCTATGATAATATGAAGCTATAGGATTGCAAGTGGAGGCACCCCATTCATGAAAAATATATGACTACATTTGTGCATTTCCTACAAGCATGGAGGAATTATTTGGGGTAAACCATTCATTGTGAATATATCAAGTCACTAAACAAGCAGCCCTAGGGGAGAGCCCTAAATGCAAGTCTGTAAGGAGACTCAAACACCGAATAATATCTTCTTTTGGAAGGGTTAGTGATCAGTTCCTTAATGGAGTCAAGAAGAAGACATACTATATGGACAAATATGAACCTCGTAAATGCAATCAGTAAGTCAACTTCAAGGCAAATCTAGAATGATAATGTTATGCCAAGGTTATGCAAGTAGTTAGCAAAAACATTAATCGTCAAGTTTATCAAATACTTAGGCATTGCATGACCATCAAGTACTATTTATCATAATTCGTGTATAACCATAGACAAATTGGAGTGTGGTATGAGTACAAATATGGCAGCCCAATAAACAATAATAAAGCAATCAGTAAGCAGATGTATCCAGTGTAGTCATATGCATACCCATATATCCACCATTCATTATTAATTTAAACATAATATAGATGGCAGTTACATGTAATTTAGCAATACATGATATTCAACAATTATTGGTCATTTTCCAAAGTATTTATCAATTAGTATTAGGTCTGTCCATAAAATAGATTTCAATACGCGTTTGCAAACAAAATATGAAGCAATAGCAGTAGCACATATATATTCATTAACTAACAACTGCTTGTAATGTTTTTATATGCAGGGTTGGATGACTGTTAGAGTACCCTAAAGGGAGGTATTATAAAATGCATACCAAGTATAGGATGGGAAGCAACTGAAAGGGTATGGGGTGGAGTTACGCTTCTATCAATGCTGCTATGCACTAGTGCTCAAGGATATGGGGTGACTGCAAAACATCGCAGGCTGCTAGAAGGTGAAATTTTAAAGTAGAATCTGTAGAATTGTTCAATCCCTCTGGTTCCTAAGGTCCGTGGTTAACAATGGTAAACTTTAGTTTTTTTATTGGTTGTTAACAATGATATACAAGGTGAAAATTAAAAGTAGTATCTACACAAATTTTCAATCTTGTTTGGGACTGATATATCCTGGTTCAAACTATGATATTAATTATTTTCATTGTATTTGTGTTATATGTATGAATGTACAGTTTGTGTTCACAATCACTTGAATGTATTACACGACTTACAAGTGGTAACAATTGTAGGCCTACTCAATTGTTTCTATGCAGGAGAAATCATACCAAAAGGGGGCAATTGCACGCTGCATCTTAACAATGGCACCCAAGACACTTGTGACTTTCACTATGTGGGTAAGTGCGAATAAGTTTAAAGAGGGAAGAGCTTGGAGTAGCAATACAACATGAGGTAGTCACTTGACTTAGTTCAGAAGGTGCAAACTAACCTCGTACTATCACACTTATTATGCTAGAAGAACCACACTAAGGCTAAGAGATGAGCAATAGTTTAAGCACATGAGTCAATATAATGCATAGAATGGTTTCCTCCCACAAAAGAATCCAACCACTATCTTTTATAAGAGGAGGCACCGTGTGCCAAACCCTTGTGACAATGTTTTGAGACTATTCAAACTCAGAAAGGGAGACATTCAACTTAAAAGAAGAGTAATCCTCATACTGACAATCAGAACCAATGAGCGTACAAGTGGAAATAGAAAAATGATTAGAGCCAATGATAGTGAAGTCCAAATGAATAGAGGGTTGATTAGTGGATGAGAATGTAGCTACATGAGAATTGGCATATAGAACCTATCAAGTCTACCTTGATCTAGTGAAAACCAAAAACATTCTTCAAAGCAGTCCTCACCCTTTTGAGCCAGGAAGAACTTGAAATCACGAAATTCTGAGCATTAGCAGTTATGCCACAGCTGAAAGGGATGTTTAATAGCTGGAATTCATTGAGCCCACTAATTCTGGTGCTGAACAAAAAATTACCTAGGAGGATACCTTTGTTAACTAGAATAGAGGGCTCACTAGTGGATGAGAATGTAGCTACATGAGAATTGGCATAGAACCTATCAAGTCTACCTTTGATCCAGTGAAAACCATAAATAGTCTTCAAAGCAGTTGACACCCTTTTGAGCTGGGAATAACTTGAAATCATGAAATCCTGAGCATTAGTGATTATGCCATACAACTTAAAGGGATGTTTAATACCTGGAATGCATTGAGCCTATGCAATCTGGTGCTGAACTAAAAATTGACAAGGAGTATCCCTCTTCACTGCATGTACTACCCATTTGTCACAAAGAAATCCTCCTTGAGCTCTTATGTTAGGGAGGCCCTGGCCCTGTCCCCTTTGGTCTCTTGATAAATTGCAGATATCCCAAGCCACCAAAGGAATCATATTTCCCATTGATCTCATTGCATGCCTTTTAAATGGAACCATATTCAATTTCTATGATTTTTGCAATGTACTAGTTTGATGTAGACTTCCACTTTACTCTCCTCATATATGCATGTAATCTGTTGTTATTAAATTGGAACCCATTCTTTCAATATGGTACAACTTTTGATTAGTTCTAATGACATTCTTGTCTCAATTCTTTGTTTGTTTACTGGTAAAGGTGGACACCATTGCAAGTAGCTCGTCTTTGGCACAGACATTGGCTTGAAGGGCTGCCTTCATTCATATATCTTCCTTGTCTTGTTTGTACAGAAGACAAGTCATGGCATACTATTCTACATCCTTGTGCATCTACTCATAATGGTGTCCTCTCTCCAATAATGCCATCATTATTCATTGTCACTAGGTGGCTATCCCAAGGCAAATCATTGGCGCAGACATTGGCTTGAAGGCTGGCCCATTATAATTGGAATGTTGGAAGGGTACAGAGTTATAATTGGAGGTGATATTAATTTTTATTTGGGAGAAGGAGATATTTGGGGCCCAAAATCTCAAAAGGACCCCTTGGCAGATTACTTCCAAAGGATATTAGATGAAAAGTCACTCTTTGAAATCCTCGTTGTTAAGGTCATGCCTACTTGGAGGAATAAGAGAATAAGACAGGAAAAAATTACCAAAAGGTTGAAAATATTCTTAGTAAATAGAGGAGCTATGCAATCTACAACCAAATTAAGACAATGGGTTGGGGAGGGTGGGGATTCTGATCATTTTCCCATCTTCCTGGAGGTAGTGATGGATAATGGAAAACCACCTGTCTCTTTCAAGTTTAATTCATGTTGGATGGAAGATAAGGAATGGAAGAATATTGTTAAAAGGTTATGGATTCCATTTGAGGATAACAACCATGAATCTACTGGCATCCAATTTTTAAACAACCTCAAATTCATAGAGATTAGATCTATTTCATGGGCCACCAAAAGAAGAAAGAGACACGATATGGACTTGAAAAATATTGAACAACTTTTGGATGTTTTTCATGATATTCATAAGGAAGGGTTACTTACCTTGGATTAAAGGAGAGATGTTGTTGAACTGGAGTTAAGAAGAACTAAAATTTTAGATCAAAATGAATACACTTAGCACATAAAAGGTGGGGCTATCTCAATTAAAAAAGAGGATGATAACACTAAATATTTCATAATTATGTTAAGCATAGGAAAAATATAAATTCAGTATGTAAATTGGAGGAAGAAGATGGTAGAGAGGTGATGTGATTCAAGAATTAAGTTAGATCTAGGGCTAATCATTTGAACAACACATTCAAAGAGGATGAAGGGGAATATGCTACTTAGATGGTCAGGTTAAAATATTCCTAACCTTCTTTGGTAAATCAAGAGAAAAAATCAAGATTTAATGGAATAGGTCTCTTTAAAGGAGCTAAGGGAGCCTATCCATGCTCCAGAGAAGGAAAAAAGTCCCGACCCTAATGGTTGGATGGTGGAATTTTTCATCGACATCCTAGATATTTTTGAATCTGATCTTTTAGCAATCATCGAAGAATATAGAATCAACAGGAGAATCCTTGCAAATTTCAATTCTACTTTCCTTTCATTTATTTTAAAATTTGATCAGGTGAACGAGCGGGAGGACTATAGACCCATATCCATTTGTAATTGTACTAGAAAAATTATAGCTAAATTCATTGCTAGTAGATTGAAGAATATTTTATCAAGTTCTATCTCACAAGAACAGTTAGCCTTTCTGAAGGGAAGACATGTACACAAAGCCATAGGTATTGCACAAGAGGTTCTACACACTGCTGAAACAAAAAAGATTCCATCAACTATCATTAAGGTGGATATTTCTAGGGCTTAACGATCATGTTAATTGGTTATATTTAAGGATTATTATTCTACATGTTGGCTTCTAGCTACAATTTTTCAATTGGGTCCTTTCTTTTGTACAATCAGTTTCTTTCATTGTTAAGATAAATGGATAAGCTTCAGGTTTCTTTAGATGGGGGAAGGGTCTATAATAAGGAATTAGAATGGATGGGAATTCATGTATTCTCATTTACTCTTCATTGATGACATTCTCCTATTCACTAATGGTTCAAGAAGGGATATTGAAACACTCAAATTTACTCTAGATCTTTTCTTAGGGGAATTTGGTATGTTGATCAATGACAAAAAGTCCTCCATCTCCTTTATTACCTTGGATTTGGAGAATGTTGAATGGATTTCTAATTTTTTCACTTTTGAAGTCATTGGGATACATGAAGGACTTAAATATTTGGGTTTTGCATTAAATCCAAATGACTACCTGAGGTGGTATTGGGATTGAATGATTGGTAAAATATACAACAGATAGTGACTTGGTGCAGTAAATGGTTGAATCATGGTGGAATAATAGTTTTGATGAAGTCTATTGTTGAATTTATCCCCGCATATTGGATCTCCTTTCCATATGTTCCTATAGGTACTCTTGAACAGATTCATAAATTATGTTATATATTTTTATGGAAGGGAAAACCTAAGGAAAAATCCTATGCTTGGGTGGCTTGGAACAAAATTGTCCCGCCTAAGGATCTTGGTGGATGGGGTCTCAAACACCCAATCCTGCTTTGCAAAATCCCTTTCACCAATTTAATCTGCTGTTATTAAATTGGAACCCATTCTTTCAATATGGTACAACTTTTGATTAGTTCTAATGCCATTCTTGTCTCAATTATTTGTTTGTTTACTGGTAAAGGTGGGCACCATTGCAAGTAGCTCGTCATTGGCGCAAAGATTGGCTTGAAGGGCTTCTAGCTCGTGGCTCCCAATCTGGTGTACCATGTTTTCCGCCATCTCGATATTTAGCCCTACCTCTCATGAGCATTGTGCAAATTGCTAGGTATGAATATTTATATCTGATGTTAACTGTTCAAAGGTACATCATGTATTTAATTAGTTAGGAAGAACAGTGCCCAGTTCATCTCCTAAAAGGTATTTGTTGTTGGTTGACCATTAATAAACTGAAATTCAGGAAGAATATATTTAGACTTATTAATTAGGATAACTATTTTTAAAATATAAATTGAAAGTTCAAGTGAATGGACAGATTTTGTGCTGTATCTTCTGTCAGGTTTGGGAAAGCATGGCATGCTAATATATCTTTTTTTTGTTTCTGTATTTTTTAATTTCAGGTTCTGAATCATTTGGTTCTTTTTGTGGAAGATTTTTCATGGATGATAGCTTATCCTTGTAATTAGACTAACCATGAATTATAGGTATAAACATGTTTGTGCCGCTAGAATAAGTAGTATTGTCTTTTTTGTAAAATGTGTCAGACATCTGACTTTGGATTTTCTCACAGTATGAATTAGTCATTTAAGAAGTCTCATAAATTTTAGTGCTGGACAGAGATATACAAAATAGGCCATTCTGTAAGAAACTGATTTAGATGCTCATGTTTCCCTAAAAGCAGTAGTATGTTGTCTTTTGTAAGAAACATTGTCATGAAGAGAGAAATCCATTATCTTGCTTGAGCGATGGCAGGATAACATTGATATTTGATAGGGATAACTGAAAGGATAGGTTGGATTCTTAGCTCTTATTTGGAAGGAACGAAAAACTATAGTTTCCCATTCTTTGTATGCAGAGGAAAGATTGTACATTTCTCTTCAAATTGATGAACAACTTGATTGAGTAGTGATCCTCGTGAAGTTTCTTTGTAAATCTCACAAAATGCAAGATTTTGTTGGTTGACAAAGATGATGCTATTGGGAGGGTATGTACAAGCAATAGCAGTAGTACAATGTACATATATATTCATCAACTAACAGCTGCTTGTAATGTTTTTATATGCAGGGTTGGATGACTATTAGAGTACCCTAAAGGGGGGTATTATAAAATGCAGACCAAGTATAGGATGGGCAGCAACTGAAAGGGCTGCCCTTTGGGTTGATAAGGCATTGGACAAGGCCTTAAAAGGGTAGACCAAGGGTAGAAGGAAGTTAGCAGAGGTCTGTTCCAAACCTAGAGGAGTGCCCAGGGGCCAAGGCACTAAACAAGCAGCCCAAGGATGTTTAAGGAGTGGTCATGGGCTATAGCATATACAACCTGAAGCTTACACTTGTGCTAAAGATGCTAGACTTTGAGTAGTTGTTTGAGGTGTAGACATATGGAAAGCATTTCTATGGGGTATTATAAAATGCAAACCAAGTATAGGATGGGCAGCAACTGAAAGGGCTGCCCTTTGGGTTGATAAGGCATTAGACAAGGCCTTAAAAGGGCAGACCGAGGGTAGAAGGAAGTTAGCAGAGGTCTGTTCTAGCCCTAGAGCAGGGGCCAAGGCACTAAACAAGTAGCCCAAGGATGTTTAAGGAGTGGCCGTGGGCTATAGCATATACAACCTTAAGCTTACACTTGTGTTAAAGATGCTAGACTTTGAGCAGTTGTTTGAGGTGTAGACATATGCCTAAAAATTTTCAATAGGAGAATTTTATTCATAGGAGGTTCATCCTGTATCCTATGATAATATGAAGCTATAGGATTGCAAGTGGATGCACCCCATTCATGAAAAATATATGACTACATTTGTGCATTTCCTACAAGGCTACAAGCATGGAGGCATTATTTGGGGTAAACCGTTCATTGTGAATATAGACAATGTTGCAACAAGCTACATTGTGACACAACTAAAACAATTACCTAAGTAAGAAAGGTGGCAATACTTCTTGGTATAAGAATTCAACATGACCATATGGTATCAACAAACTTAATGTAAATTTTGATGCCTTGAGAAAACAGGCACAACTCACATCCTTAGCGGAAGATGAGTTGTCGGTGCCAACATGATGGCATGCGTAGGTTTTTACTGACTTGCATGTGTAGATCATGGATGGATTGCATTGAGACCCATCAATGATAAACATCATGAAGCAGGTGAATTAGGGTAATGTAAGGAAGTTTTGGGTAGACAAACAACTTCTATACTTTGGAAACCACATCTATATATCTAAGTCATCAAATATCAGGAAGGAGCTCTTAAATGAATTCCATGATTTTCCTTGGGATAGCCACCTAGTGACAATGAATAATGATGGCATTGTTGGAGAGAGGATACCATTATGAGTAGATGTACAAGGATGTAGAATAGTATGCCATGACTTGTCTTCTGTACAAACAAGAAAATGAAGATATATGAATGAAGTCTGGCCCATTACAAACTTTGTTGTGTCGAAGAGACCTTAGGAAAGTGTTTCTATGGAGTTCATCATCCATATGTCATATTTGCAAGGGTACACTGGAATTGTTGTGGTTGGGGACATATTTTCCAAGTATTCCATCTTCATGCCAATGAAGATACCTTGTGTTGTCGAAAAATTTGCGAAGTTGTTCAAAAATGTTGTAAGTATTGGGGTTTTCCATTGAGTTTTGTGTTGGACATGGACACAAGGTTCACCAAGAGGTTTGAACATAGTTGTTTAATATTTTTGGGACCAGTCACCAATCTATTGATGATTTCAAGCTACCACCCACAAATCAATGAGTAGACATAGTGCATAAATGGCCTATTGGAAGACTTCCAAACAAACTGAAAGCCTCCTTAAACTCAGAGATATGTTCTCTGTTAGCTTGTCCATCATTTTCACGTAATCAAAAAGTAGGGCGAACTCCAAATTAATAAGCATATATAATAGAAAGTCTTTTTTCTTACAGCACCATATATCCCATACTAGCTAGACTTATAAAAAAAAAGAACATATAACAAATGCAACAAATTAGTTGGGCATGGTAAACATGAATCCAAAATAGATTTGAAGCTCTATATATTTATGATGTCTTCCTATGGGACTCCTTACCGCTGATATTTGCCCCGTAGGGTGACACTGTTTCATATCTTAATGAGAAAAACTACTATTTATGAGCAAGCTACTCCATCCCATTTACAAAGCTTGGAACGGAATCAATCAAATCAACTGAAGTGGCTCCACTTGGTCAATTGTAATGTAAGTAGATCAAAGACCAAGGAAACAAGACTATATTTCCCTGAGTCAAAGACTGATCTTACTTTCTTCTGCTTCTCCTTGTTCCTTCTCAAAAGAAAACAAGGGACGAGTCATGACTTTGATCGTCCAGGAAATAAAAAAGTATGATATATATCGCTGGTGGGTACAAAACCCCGACTCCCGAGTTGGAAAAAAATCCTTTTTCCTTCTCAAAACAGAACAAGGGACGAGTCACGACTTCGATCATCTAGGAGATGCACATTGAAATGTATGATATATATCGTTGGTGGGTACAAAACCCCTTCCCCCTCCGCTTTGCCATCTGTTTCCCTCAGAATTTTTTCCACTATTCTAAAATCATTAACATTTGAGAAGCTTTATATTAAACTACAAGTTAACGCAATTTTATTAAGCGACTTAGCATCTTACTATATTTTACTATACAGATCCAATTCGAATGAAGACCCCATTAGAACATATTATCCTTCCCCCTATCGCAACAGGAATGGGGAAAGCACTACTTACTTAGTGGGTGCATCTCTCGCAAGCTGGTGAGTGGATACGCCCGCTGTGCCCCGTCTGACTAACCAAGCCCCATCACCGTAAACCTTTCACACTAAACAGGTCACCCATCACAAACATATAAAGGTCCATAAAAAAGATAGAGATTTTCTAGACTTTCCACTTATAAGATTGGCAGGATTTTCCAGCATCAAGAAAACTAAAGCTATAATAATCTAAAAGGAGAAACCAAGCCATTCACTATCACTCAACAGAAGAGAACTCACCGACTCCCGAGGTGGAAAACCAGAAGATTTTTTTCCAGTTGTTCCTTTGAATAAATCATGGGATTGAAAAGTGAATATACTTGAAAATAAAAATAGAAGGAGAAGCAAAGAAATCTATGAATCTGTACCATGTGCCTTGGAAAATAATTGCTAATGAGCTCCATGGCTCTTGATTACTATAAATTACACCCAGAATAAAAGTTAAAACCAACAGAGTGCCAAAGAATAATATCTAGATTCCAATTTGGAAAATCCCATTAAGCTGTGGTCTAGCAACAAGGTTGAGTGCTCACAGCAACTAACCTGTAAAAAGCCTGCAAATAAAAGAAGATTCAAGAAACTAACCTGTAAAAATCCTACACAGTGCAGATAGAAGAAACTTTCTGAAATTGCTTCCCACGAATCCACTCAGCCTGACAGCCACTGTAAAGACTGATTTGCAATAGAAATCAAGCTTGATGTTGAGCCTGAGTCCTGACTCTTGCACCATTATATAGGTAAAAAAATTCCTCACTTGACTAAATTTATGGACCAAATCCAGTGAAAAAGCTTCCCCAATTGATTAAATCTCCACATTTTACTCAAATAATTGTCCACAAATCCAAATCCAGGACGAACTATGTCCAATTTACCCCAATCGAGGTGGAAGTAATACCAGTTTACAGAAATATTCATAAATCCCGGTGAAATAGCAAATTTTTAATCGTATTATCCATAAATCCTGGGTGAAATACCAGTTTTTCAAACTATTATCCATAAATCCGGTGAACAATCTTCATTTCTCCTCCCAATCGGAAAAAATTGGGCGAATTTGGGCAAATATCTCCTGGCAGACGGAAAAATTCAGGCGAATGTGGGAAAAAATAAATAATTTCGTGGGCTAATATTCTTTTTCTAGATTTTCCCTAAATCAGGATGAATGCGATTTACCTTGGCATAGCTATATACAAAATAAATAATGGTCGAATATATTAAATAAAATAATAACATTTTAATATAAAAATTCGCCCACCTTTTTTTCGGTAACCCTTAAAATTCGCCATTGGGCTATAATTCGCCCCTAAAATCATCCTTGCACCGGATTAGCCAAAGATTGCAATTCCTTGACTGAAGGGGCTAATCAAGGCAGATCCAGAGTTGAAATTCAGTATCCTTTATGGGGAATTGTGCCCTCTCTCTCTCCTCCACACATGTGGGCTCTTCTGGGCGCTCTGTGGTTGATGATTCAGGCAGCAGGTTGATGTGTTATCTCAATCAACCCCTCGATTGATAGTTAGACTTAGTAGAAGCTCAGTTCAGCTTCATATCAGGCATTGATGGGCTCTCCTTCAGCTGTAGTTGTCTATCTCCTTGGGATTTGTGCCCCCTTCGTGCTGGGGTTTCAATTTCTTGTATAAATAAAGCATGGCTGCCTTCTCTCTAAGCTAGCTAGAGTTGGATTGAGGAACTATTGATGTTGTAATACTATGTAATATATTTTACTATTGACATAAAGTGAAGCTTTAGAGGCTAAAATGGTGTAATGCTCTTATGTGTGTGGAATTAACATTGTCTTGCAGCTTTTGTTGTTACCGGTGTCTTTCTCTCAATTTCTGCATCTGAATCTTGTCTGGATTGAAGGATTCGACTGAATCAATAGGAGTATAGTTGGGCAAGTAATATTACTTGTTTTTCAACATCCCATAGCATATATGTTTGAGGATTTAGGTTATACATGATTAAATAAGTTTATTTGCATGTAATCCCTCTCTTTTTTCATATATCTCTATCCATATCTCATAAGGTTTTTGTGCAGGATTGTTTGTTAGTTTTCAAGTAGTAGGGGTTGGGCGAACTATGGATATATCTTGACTCCACTGAGCATCCGATTTTTTTGTGAAGGCATTGTCCCTCGAAATTCCACTAACTAGTCTCTTTTGCAGATCCATTCCGGCAACAAGCGCTCTTCTTTTCCTCTTCCTCCTTCAAATAAAATCAGTCTGGTTACTTGTTTGCAGCTTTAAAATTGTTTAGATCTATCAATTTCAGGATTCATTTTACTTAGATCGTTTTTCCTTAAATCTGATAAACTAGATCTCATTCCTAAAAAAAATTACAAGCATTGTAGATCTAGTTTTAGGGAAAATTGTCATTTTTCAAGGCTGTGAAAGTAGATATAAAGCTTGTTGAATGCATAGTTTTTTTCCTTAGAATATAAAAAATTATATTCTTCAAATTAATTGCTTCATATTGGCTGCCCCAAAAGTAGGCAAATATCCCAAGGAAAGCTTGCTTTCCTTGGTTCTTTTTCCGCTTCTTTAAAAACTAGTTTTAACTTAAAGTTTTGGGTAAAAAGTGTGTTCATCCAATAGTACTTTAAAAGTACTTTTGGGAATATTTAACTATGATAATATTTTTGGTTTTTGGTAGGTGTAATAGAAAAGAGGAGGAGGTTCTGTCCAGAAATCATTTTTGGACAATTCGAAACCCCCCAGGGGGTCTCTGTCTTCCCAAAATTTCAAAATTTCAGAATTTGTAAACCTTTGGTCTCATTCCGTATAAGGACCAAGTGGATTAATTTAAATTTTTTGATATTGTGATTTCTACTAATAAAAAGAAAAATCTCTTCGAATAGGCTCTTTTGAGCCTATTTACCATCCCCTCTGAGGGGATTCGCGTCCGTGTCTTTTTTTTTTGCATTTTCTCTTTTTTCTGTTCTAGTTTAGTCTTGACATGAAGGATTGTATACTTTTCTAACATTTTTCATTATTCCATATTTTCAATTCAAAAGTAATCATACTACTTACCCCAGGACTTCCCGATTGACCCGCAAGGGGAAAGAGATGTGTGGTAGGACTAATTAGAAAACCGGTGTTGTGTATCTCTGATTCCATTTTCATTTTTATTTTTTGCATGCAAGAAATAAAAGTAACCCCTCCTTGATTTCACGATTGAGGTCATTTTGAACCAAAAGAGATTCCTGGAGGGTCTTCTTTTTTAACAAGAACACACTCTTAAAATTTACTAAAATTAACAAGACTCCAGTGTGTATGCTCTGCACTTGGATGTATTTCATCCGATTAGTCAAGTTGTATCAAAGTCACTTGAGTGACTAGATTAATTAGTCTTCACCTCCCAAATTGACAAACCATCAGGCGAAAATCCAACACCTTGAACAAAATGTAAGCAGTGGAAAAATACCCAAAGGAGTGGGAACAACTGGAAAGTGACCTCGAGGCGCCAATCTCTGTCATCAGGGAAGAGCAATCCAAGATTGGTAAGGACCCTCAGATGCATATATCAGGGAAGAGCAAGGATTCCAAGCTACCAGCAACCCTAGTTAACAAGTATAAGCTACAAAGAGGAAGTCGGGCTTATGACCTCACAGCACTAACACACGATACACTCAGATTCACAGCCAGCCTGCTCGCAGGCAGACTGTTAACTAAAGTTCACCCGGAAGAAGTTACAGGATCAGTAATTCACCTTATCATACAAGTTGCGAAAGGTGAACAATTTAATTGGTGTTTATTTTTATTAAATATTTTTCTTCAAGATTGTTTGACAGCACAGGACGAGCCAAACCACCCCTTCCATTTCTCATGGTTGCTTATATTATGCGCATTCATCGGGTGGAAAGAGCTGCCCCATACCCAGTTTCTACAGCTACGAAGCGGCGAGTGCAGAGGCGCGCGCTATGCAAACTTATGGGAGACCAACAGCCTAGCCAAGAAAAAGATTAATATGATAGTATTCTATGAATACTATAACCTGTTGAAGAGAGTCATCCAGGAGACACCGCGGATCAGCACGGAGATTGTGGATATGTATGATAATCGGCTTGATTTCGTGGCAGACAGCCATACAATCTATCTGAGGCCAAAAGGGTTTAGAATGGATAACTTGGTTGTTGGTTCATTCAGGATGACAGCATAGGATGTTGAAGATGTCATCAAAGACTTTGATGAAGAATGGAAGAAGGCATTAGAAGATGCCATAGCAGGAAATGTAACAAAAAATACCGCACCACTAGGCCCATTAGACAAAGGAAAAGATAAGGTGGGTTCCAAGAGAAAAGACCCAGTAGAAGTGCCACCAGTGGCACAAAAGAGGAAAGAGCCAGTAGAAGTGCCACCAATGGCACAAAAGAGGAAAGGTGCAGAAGAGGTGCCCCCAGAGGCACCAAAGAAGAAAAAAACCAAAGCCTCAC
Source organism: Pseudotsuga menziesii (assembly GCA_001517045.1). Lineage (NCBI taxonomy): Eukaryota > Viridiplantae > Streptophyta > Pinopsida > Pinales > Pinaceae > Pseudotsuga > Pseudotsuga menziesii. The sequence continues at coordinate 119,110 of LPNX010959392.1, forward strand.
AGCCAACTACAGAGACCGTACTAAGAGAGGAGACTATGAACTCATCGCAATGAGATTGTAGGAGGTGCTATGGGACTCATTTGAGGCGATGCAGACATCACAGGACAAGCTGCAGAGCACGATAGATAAGCAGCTTCTAGAGTTGAAGGCATTAACTGAAAAGACTACCATGACGCAGCTTCCACCAGTCAAGGTGACAACAGGAGAATGCTCACAACAATCGATTTGTCGTGAGGAAGTATTTTCAAAAGATCGCATCAACACAGTGCTGATACCGCCAGGGAGCATCCGATTCCCTGCTTCAATGATTGATGTGTAGATACAGATTAGACACCTTGTCGAGGTTAATCTGGCACAATTCCCTGTTGATCAACTACAGATGATCCAGCAGCAGATAGCCGCAGAGCTCAGGGATAGAGAGCTTGCGACTTATAAACAGAACACGCAGCTGCGACAACAGAATGCAGAGCTCACCGCAAGCTTTTAGACAAAGGCAGAGGAAATATGAGTATATGAAGACAGAGAACAGGATCTAAGTCAGGTCCTGCAAAACATCGCACTGGAGTTACCCCAGTGTAACGTAGAGTTTGCCTTACCTCTATTGCAGAAGGTAAGAAGAATTGCAGATAGAGCAAAGGATCTGGAAGAGACAGTGGCCAAGATGGAGGAAAACCACAAAGCATAGATTGCTAAGCTTGAGGCTCGAGCACCAAGCACACCTCAGGTAGACAAGGAAGCAAGGGCAGAGGCCTTTAGACTCACTTCAGCACATATGAAGTGTCGCATAGAGGATGTAGATTCATTACTAGCCGAAGCGACGAAGACATGGTCGTAGCTAGACGAGCTCCCAGATAGACTGGAATTGCAGCAGAGCATCCAAAACATAGAGAAGGCCACAGTAGCAATGAAGGAAGAATTCAAGAGCTTAGGAACTCTTTCCAAGATGAAAAGGATGACAGAGATGAACCGTTTGCAACACGAAGCGTAGCGTTTAAGAGAAAAAGAGATACGATTCAATAGCCTGCTTCAACCATATGAGGAACAAATTGCAGAGCTGGTCGATGCAGTTGAGCAAAAGGTCAAGGAGTTCACTGCAAGAAAAAGTGAAATTGATGACACAGAAGACTCCATCATTAATCAAGCCATGCTCGAAGCGGCACAAAACTGTGTCGAAGCTATGGACAAAGAAGTCGCAGGACTCCGAGAAATATTTGCAAGGACTTCGCAGGAAGCCAAGGAGAAGCTATAGCAAGAGAAGCCAGCTGTTAGTGGCTCGGGGACGATCCACAAGTAAGTGTTAGGGGACTATTGGAGTAGAGCCCCGCAGCTACAGGAAAATATGCTATATCGGGACAAGAAAGTCAAAAGGAAACAGTACCTAAGCGGCCGAGAAGAGAGAGCTCAACCACTGCACTTAAGGTAGTGACGAAGATAGGAGGGCTCAGCTACCCTCATAAAGGAAAAGGAGCAATGGGCTGAGCTATTGAAGACAAAGGATAGAAGGGGAGCGACTGAGGAAGTGGCGCCCATACCCATGATCAGAACCGAGAAGCATGGAAGACTGCAGAGAGCTGCAGTGTGACCAGTAAGCGGCAGTCCACAGTATAGATACACCGACTGTCACAATTAGGGTTTTTGGGTTACTATTGGGATAGGCCCACAGTTTTGTATCAGGGTGAGACTTCAGGCCATTCTGTAGCCTGTCACTGAAAGGGCCAGTGAGCTAGCGGTTTTGTTAGTACATAACAGTAAACCCGGGTCTGCCCATAGCAAACCAACACCCTATATAGTGCCACCTTCTAAAGCTGTTGAAGTATGGAAATGGGCAGATCGTGAGAGATAGAATAGAAAGGGTAATTACAAGAAGTGTTGAGTTCTTTCATAGACAGCCATGGCTGTGTGGTTTGAGAAGTTAGTTCTACAAGGGGTATTGATGGTTGGTGAACATAAAATTACATTTCTTCATCATCCTAATTATCTACACTAAGAAAGTGCCAACCACTGGGGCACAGATGTTAAATACCTATGGAGATTCACCTGTTTCCACACATCCCTACCTTCAGATGCTATGTGCATGGGTTTTTACATCCCAGGGATGTCCCTCCAGCACCTCCAGTTGTAGTCATGGCCTCCGAAGTCCCAACACCAAATGGTGGCTGAGCTGTTGGAGGAAATGCTTGGACTAGGACAGTAGAAGTTCGAAGCCTTCATTACCACCCCTATAATATCCACTTAACAACTTTGTCGTGCGAGAGGAGGAGGTCAAACTCGCACCTAGCTACGTGTCCTATGAGAAAACCCTCCTCGTAGGAGGGAGATGAAGTACAAGAAATAAGAGGTTTATCATCATCAAATGCATGGCCGCCCTTTTTTCAGTTCCCTCCTATAACAGTCTTACCAGGCGAAGGAGCGGCTGTGAAAATGGTTGAGCATCGGAGTGGGGGTTTTCTTGTTAGCCTTTGAGCACCATGGTCTGAAGGAGGTAGGCTAGTTAAAGGAGGTAGAAAGACACATCTGAAGCAGTTCGATCTGGAAACAGACCATCATTAAGCGATGTAAAGATCATTTTCATGCCAAATTACCTGAACGAAGAAAAATCTGCGCTGTCAGTATGAATTGCCATGCGTGACAGTTCCATAATGTTTATTAATATTTGTAAATCATGGCGATAGTTCCACTCTCTGAACTGTTAGTGTATGATTGTGACTGAAAATAGTTTTTAGTTTTTGTTTCAGAGAATAATCTTAGCGCTGAATTAGTATAAATACACTCCTGATAGAAGGAGATAAGGGTTGGTTAGGAAACTTTCAAGGGCTAAGGATCTCCATTGTAATTAGTCTCTGGTTTCTGTGTTATGAATAAATTTACAGAGGAAGGATTCTCTTTCAAGGCAGAGATTCCTATGTCGTCATTTCTTTCAATATGAAATTTCCTTACGTGAAATGTTCATCCTGTTTTCATTCCAGTTTGTTAGTTTCTTTCATGTCTAAAATAAGTGTATAACAATTTGGAATTCATACATGCTATGTTCTATCTATTTTTTCAGATATTCATTTAATATTTCTTCTAAAGTTACGCAGAAATCATCCTATAGATGCTCTGCGTGATGGACTGTTCTCTCTCATCTACTAAACACCTGCTAAATATCTCCTGATTGCAAGATCAATGACTATCTTGCCTCTGTTTGTAAATTTACGCCATTCTTTACCTCTTGTAATATGTTCCCTACCCATACCTTCAACTCCATTACCCAATGGTTCCTTTCTCTGATAGTCCCACCTGCATCTTACATCAACGCACCTGCCCTATTCAGGAGTTTGGCCTCTTGACCATTCTTGATCGAATATCTTACATGAGTAAATATGGAGTTTAAGCGAGAGATCCCTCTATGACTCCACCCAGCCAAAGGCACAGTCTAAAGCGATTCTACTATTTCCTGGGAGAGAACCCTTTTCCGCCCAACCTATGGCCTCAATCCTGGTGCTAACAAATTGGTGCCATTACTGGGGACGAGATTGAAGATCATCCCTGGGAAGAACGACATAGTTTTATATTTGGATGTTGATGGTGAACAACGATCAGACATCAAGAAGGTTGTGCACTTTTCACCTGGTGACTCCACTCTTAAAGGATTCAGACTTCAGTGACTCCGCTACTGGTATGACCCAAAAATCAAATTGTTAGAAAGAAATGGCAGGCTCCACCAGAGAAAATGAACCCCTTATAAGGCCTAAAAATTCATGGTGAAAGGTTAAGATACTTGAGTTTTCATTTCTTCCAAGAGGCCTTGTCTTTCCTTGTAAGTTTTTTCTTATCCTTTCCTAAATTTATCAAAACATCCTTCTATGGTTCAATTCGTTCGGAACAGAGCTATGAATATATTCATGTTTATCCTTCTTTACGAACCGAAAGCATTGCATTGTCTTGTACATTCGATTTTTACCGATATTTTTCTCCCGCAGCTCATGACATTAAAGGTCACCCCTGTGAACCTCATGAAACCTCGGTTAATAGTGTATCTATTGCACCTAACCTGATCTCTCCCAGTATTCCAAGCTGGTACAAACCACTACAATTTCCTCCTATACTCCATGATTTTCCTGCAAAAAATTACAAGTACCTCCCCAAATTTGATGGAGAATCCAAACACTTCACTGCTGAGAAACATTTACAAGCCTTTGAACATTTATCTGACCTTTTTGAGATAGAACATGATGATGTTTGCATGAGGAATTTTGCCCAGTATTTGCAAGGAGATGCTAAAGAATGGTTCAAACACTTGCAGCCTAAGTCCATCAATACCTAGGAAGCAATTTCTTGCACCTTTTTGAAATTTTGGGGTAGGAGAAGGCCACTGGATCAAATACTTTCATAATTTTATTCCGTGATGAGGCATGAGGGTCAGGCCATATCTAGTTTTAATAGAATATTTGTAATATTTTATTATAATATGCCCAAGGAAGTCCAACCTCTTAAGAACACTACTAAGATATATTATGCGGCCATCTTTCCTCTTGAACTGTCATTGCTTCTTTTGGAAAGAAAATCAACCACTCTGCAACATTAGTTTACTGATTGTTTGGAGGTTGAGGAAAACCTTAAGATGTCCAAAAAATTGTCAGGTTATGACAGTGGTGGTGAAATAAAAGATACGTTAAAATTGGTTGGGCCCTACAAGTAGAAGGGGAGAGTCCCTGTTCAACTAAATCTTTCCCTTTCTAGATAGGAAGATGATCAGCCTGATATAGATGTAGATGGTTCTGCAAGCTTGTTTTCTGAAGGTTGCAATCTCCTCAGTACCGGGTCTATTAATGATGATTTTAAAAGGTATTTAGGTGTACCTTTGTATGACAAATATGAGGAGGAGTGCCTGGAGGATACACCTGAAGAGCCAGTTATAGAACCAAGGTTTTCTAATGGAGAAAATCCAGCTACAATCGAAAGTCAGAAGGTTGAGATAGGAAAGGATGGTAAATATGCTGAAGGTGATATCCTACCCTTGTGTTATTCCTCTTTTTAATTAATATGGCATAGGATTAAAGCATCTAAGCAGAAACAAAATTTAGAGGATATGGTGCATTCCATAAACTTATGTGAAAAAGAAGATAATAAAGAGGAACAATCATGCAGTCCCTCTCTGTTTATTCATACGTCAAGAGTTTGTGATGAGGTGTTGAGTCACAAAGAAGGATGCAGCAACTCTCAAATAAATACATTTTTTAATTTTCTGCCTTCAATAATATCACCCCATAAAGGAGGAATGTGCTTACTCGGTTCTGTTGAAGAAAAAGAGGACATCCATGATGAGGCATGTGAAGAAGGTGAATCTCTAGTTTCAGAAATTTTTATCAAAAGGGTGGATGTTCCATTAGAGAACAATTTTGTGGGCCCTTTTCTAATATCTTTCAAGTATCATCCTGACAACTCACCAATGGAAGGGAGTTCTGGACAGCTTTCCCATGAACAGATGACAGAATATGCTGGAGGTTGCCGTACTTTCTATGACCCCATAGCAGAGGACATGGAAAGGTTGGGTAATGGTAATGAATGGTCACATATCTGCTATAAATATTAGTTTATTTGTTATAGCTTTCTTCCATTATGCATTTCATTCCTATTCATCAAGCATGAAATTGAAACAAAACTGTTAGGCAAGTTGCTTGACTGGCTTCATTGGAAGTCTGATTTCACTTAATTGGGCTTGTACACTAAATTAGGTAGAGTGGGTAGGAACAAATAATATCAGTAATCATCGGGCATTTCCTTCATTACTATTCTAGTTGTTTTCATTTTCAGTTGTAAGTATAGGTTTATAGTCACAACTGTTCTCAGTTTAAGAGTATGGCTAAGAGCATAGTTCGCAGAGTGCCATAAATCTGCTACAGCAGTAGCTCCGAGCAAGTTGAAGGTTCCAAAGGAAAGATTTAGGGCAACCCAATGGATTTGGCACTTGGTCTATGGGGGTTCTTTGCTACCTCATTGGGAGGATAGCATCCCTCGTGGAGCCAGCTGCTAGCACTTCGTTTGCAACAATCGAGTTATGGGTCAGGAAGAATTCAGAAGGGTTCTATTCAAGGGAGAATTATACGTACACCCTTCAGGTTATCCAATGGATAGTTTTCGTTAGCTGGGACCATCAGATGAAGAAGAGGGATTGATCTACAATGGTAGATACTTCCAAAGTTCAAGGCATTGTAGCAGCGAAGAGGAGATAAAGAGGCGTCGTAGATCAATGATCCAGAAGCACAACGAAGAAGATAGACAATGGAATATGGTTCCACAGGCCAAAAGATGCGAGGAAATAGCTAACTTGGGTATTTGCGAAGCCTGTTAAAAGGAGCAAGCAATGAAAATTTGAGATCCAGGTGAAGCCTGATCAACAACCTAAGATGGTTTCACTGAGAAAACATGCTCAGTAGAAATAACTTTCCCAAATCATGAAATAGGTTGAAAGGCAGAAATATCTGATGATGAAGATGAGAGACGGAACAGATCTACGGCCCTAGCTGATTTCACGATCCAAACTTGTGCGGATTAGGTCATGATTCCAAATCATGAAAAATGGTACCGGCTGCAAAGATCAACGGTCACGACAAAGGTGGGGATAGATCTATGGTCGTGGTTCATTTCGTGATTTGAACTAGCACGGACGAGGTCAGGGTATCAATTCATGAAAAGTGGTAGGGTCCACTTCAATCAATGGTTGCATGGAGAGGTCGATTTCAATCTACAGATAATAAACATATTGCGGTCTAAAGCTGCTCGCTGGATCCAAGAAAGAGGAATTGGTGGCAGAAGTTAAAGAAACATGGACGACGGATGTGAAAGACTCCCAAATCAGAGGGCTGGGAAGGCCTCAAGGCTATAGGTGTCACATCCAATGCTGATCTGATAGTAGAAGAGACATTCCCAAGCATGATCAGCCTCCTGGCAGGTTAGTTGATTCCCCATATGCCATTTGCGATAGGCCCGAGGTGAAGATCATGACCAATGACACCAACTTCCCCAACTCCATAGGTCAAGCATGTGGCTCACGTAGAAAAAACAAGTAGGGAAGCAGGAAGTTCAAATTTTTGAAGTGACGAATCTAGCCTCTACACAAAGCAAAGAGATGATGTGAACTAGATCCACTCAGCACCACCATCACTGTAAGTGAAAGGGAAAGAAAGGTCATATCCAAATGCTTTAAACCAGTTGGGCAACCACGCGGGAAATTGCTAAAAGTATTATCCATGTCAGATAAGATAACTGAACATCAGAGGAGAATATCCTCACCTGGTGTCACACATGTTATTGTCACAATGATCGGTATTCAAGTGTATAGCCATCTCTAGGTCGATTCGGCTTGCCCTATTAGTGCCACCTTCCGAAGCTGCTGAAGTATGGAAATGGAAATACGGTGAGAGATAGACCAAAAAGGTTGAATTACGAGAAGTGTTGAGTTCTTTCACAGACATCCATGGCTGCGTGGTTTGAGAAGTTAGTTCAACAAGGGGTATTGATGTTTGGAGAACATAAAATTATGTTTCTTCATCGTCCTGGTTATCTACATGAGGAAACAGCCAACCATCGGGGCACAAATGTTAAATACCTAGGGAGATTCACCTATTTCCACAAAGCCCTACCTTCAGATGCATTGTGCATGGGTTTTTACATCCCAGGGATGTCCCTCCAACACCTCCAGTTGCAATCACGGACTCCGAAGTCCCAACACACAATGGTGGATGAGCTGTTGGAGAAAATGCTTGGACTGGGATAGTAGAATTCAGAATCCTTAATCATTGCCCCTATAATCTCCACTTAACAACTTTGTCGTGGGAGAGGAGGAGGTCAAACACACACCAAGCTACGTATCCTGTGAGAAAACCCTCCTCATAAAAGGGAGAGGGCAGTACAAGAATGATAAACTTCTTAAGAGGTTTATCGTCATCAAATGCATGGCCACCCTTTTTTCAGTTCCCTCCTATAACAGTGTTACCAGACAAAGGAGGAGATGGGAAAATGGCTGAGCATCGGAGCTAGGGTTTTCTTGTCAGCCTTTGAGCACCATGGTTTGAAGGAGGTAGGCTGGTCAAAGGAGAAAACTTCCTATGGCTTGGGGTACCACAACAGAAAGAGTAACCACAGAAATCAATCCTTTCCTATATGCATGAGAAACCAAACATCTAACACTAAAGTATCTCTAAACATACCTTATTCTGGACGGTTTATGTAGATCCCCATTGAGCTTTTCCACTCTCGCTTGTATTGATAATTTGCTCTATCAACATTCAGTAAACAAAACCAGCATGCTATATATAGTTGTCTTAGACCTACTCTAGCATATATAATCAATAACATATAAGCATTTAAAAGCATCCATGGATTAAATACTCGTTTAAATACACATTATTGGACAGGAAAATATATTTCTATTAATATAAATCAGATATTACAATAGTGACAACCTCTCTCAGCACATCTACAAATTAGAGAAACTGACTCCTCCACCTGGGCCTCCACCACTTCAATCCTCCATCTCTTGATAGCAAGATCACAAGCAAAGGAAAGCTTAGGAAGAACACAAAGTGCTCCAAGGGACAAAGGGATGCAGACTCAAATATAAGCTCCAACAACAATGGACTATAGTTTTCTTGCTCTTCAATTCCTCTCTCTTCAATATATCCAAAGGGTTCCTTATATAGTGCTTCAATGGGGTAATCGAAGGTCAATTCCAAGTGATCTCAAGGCATATGGAAGGCCAAGAGACAAGTGACTTGAATCCACATCAAGGAAAACTCCAAAACTATTTGGACTTTTGCACACATCTCGATGTACGCGGGTTTAAGGGTCAAATCCGCATATATACGCGAGAATAGGTTTAAAAGTTGCATATAGCAAATAATGCATGGTTTTAGGGATGATATTGGAAACATCAAAGGTACAAAAATGGTCCATGGCGTCTAAAGAGTCTGTAGAGGGATAGGGAAGGCCATAAAGGTGTGATCCACCATGTGTGGTAAAATCAACTATAACAGATGCCCCCTAATGTGTGAGGTCAGAGGGGTCATACAATGGCCGAAATACATTATAATTCCATCCCAGAAGTGGAGTGATAAAGAACCAGGTGGAAGAACCAACCATCCAATAGTACAATACAATAATCAAACTCTACACATAACTGCAAGTAGATATAGTAGTCCTGAATACATAAGAGTACAATGGCCATGAATATGCATGATACAAAATATGACATGTGTGGTCATCGCCACGTACAATATAGATAGATCAGAATCTCCATGATGAAGATATACAAAGGATCATGATCTCTGTTAAAGCTGAAGATATACAATGGATCAAGATCTCCATAATGGCTGGAAACATCTAACATATACTGGAATCAATTCACGAGAGCTAAAATCTCATGAACACTAGCATGATCAAGGAGGTAGCATATATGAAATGCCACCAATTTGGAAGGTCTTCTACAGAATCCACTACGAGTACATGTCCTACTATGTGAATAGAGGTGTCGAGGTTGAACATTGTAGTCCATCATCTGATTACCGGTCATTGATGTATACCGTTAACAGATGCGAGATCACCCACCGATAATGAAAATGGGAATCAAGGTACTAGAGTGCAAACTAGCAAGTGTGAATAAATGTGTTGACGTCGAAAAATTGAAAGGATCAATCGATCAGGGGACATTGATGTATTCCCAAAACTATCGATGGTGAGAAAACCTGCCACTGATGACTACAAGTCTCAAGACACTCAAAAATGACTCTAGATTCCTATCCCAGAATAAATGATCTGAAGTCGATGGGATGAATTCCACTGGAAGGAGGGCATTAATGCATCCCTCATCATTCAACACGAGGTACTCAGCAAGGCTATATAATGTGGAAGGACTCGATCATAAAGTGCATGAACTAGTTTCAATATTGGAAATGGCTGACATGTAAAGCCAAGAGAGCTGAGGAATGGCTGACTCATGTTTCAACTTCCTTCGAACAAGAGCATAAAGCTTAATGTTGACTGAATGTAGGCAGCATAGACTCGATATACAAAACTGGGACATCTCTACAACATAGGAGGCATCGACAAAGGCTCCATAGGGACTGGAAGCTTAACCAGTCGATGGAGATAAACTCAGAGAAACAAGTACAGCTCCTAAAGTCAAACTATTAACCCAACCAATGGATGTGATATACAGTGCTCTATTCGAAGGTGACACAACTCGACTGTTGCCAAAGATAACATCTTTTCTTGTCCAGATTTTTGGTTTTTTTATTTATTTTGGACTTTTTCAAATATTTTGAAAATCTTGAAAAAGAATAAAAGTGATTTATAGTTACAGACTAGGTCTAGGAGATGAGTGTCAATTGGCAAACAAACTAGTTCCAAGCAGCAGAAGATACCTATGCTCAATGCAACAACACATGTGTAGGATAATGACACACGGGGGAAAGTCTCCTCCTGGTAAAAATAGGGAATCAAGTTGCAAAGGATATATAAAATGGCTCTGCATGGCTAGACATGAAACAAGCTTGGGATATATGGCTGATAATAAAATTCAAGGAAGCCAGCATAAGGCTCAATGACGTAGGAAAAACTCATGATAATGCAATTACAACTTGACATAAGGGAGTCCTGGGGACAAAGGCCAGCAAAAATATCAAGAGGAGTATGAGGCTCTTGCACAAAGACATGGCAATACTATATAAAGGACTCCCACACCCTAAAGGAAAAAATGTTTCCATGGGAACCAAATGCAACAAAGGAGCTAACTAGGGCACCCATGTATGGTCAATCTCTATCGTTCACATGATGTCACTTCAATAACAGTAAGAAGGTTCCGTGGTGAGATAGAATGGGTTCATACCTAAGGTTATAATGAAATGGTCATAAGTGCATGCAAAGTGCACATAGATGTGAAATCTAACCTATATTCTAGTTAAGACATAATACCTGAGAGCGGCACAAACGGATCAAAATAATTTTCGAAATGATGCTCAAAACAGACTCCTACATCATTAGATTAGTCCAAAACGGTCCAAAATGGTCAAAAACGGTCCAAAACTATAGAAAGGGGGTAAAAAATTTCAAAAATTATAAAAATTTTCTATAAATAGTAAAAAATTGAAAAATTACATATCATTTGAAATTTTTACCCATTTGAGCTCAGAACTTCAAACGCAAATTCCGGGAGCTTCGTCCGGCGAAATTCGACACCGTTTGTTCCAAGTAACTTCTCATGTCCTCCTCTTCCATTTTCATGTAAATTTTATTAATTTCCATGGTCAAATTTAATTTTTAAGCCAGTATAAATTGGTCTTTTCAGCCCATGCGAAAATGGGGGCTTTTTCCGGGTATAGGGCTAGCTATACGCGGAAAAACCTCCCAAACCCGTGTACATACGTGACTGTTTTGCAAACAGTCGCATATACGGATGTGTTGCTAGGGTTTTAGACCTAGCTTGTACGAATGAGTACCTACTAAGGACAATGGATTCCTTAGTAGCAGTTCAATGTTATGTGAATTAAAAGCTATAAATGAAATAAAAAATTAAATCCAAATATGTATGAAGCACAAATAAGTAAAAGGTAAAGAATTATTTTATTGATCTTACCTCCAATGTGGAGGTTGGTGAAGCCCTTTGCGATGATCCGAGTCGATGGCTTTGAGCTTTAAGCTACTTCTTCTCTTTCTCCAATGGTGGAAATGGGCCAAAAGGGGCTCTCAATGGTGAAAGTAGCTCAATGGTGAGCTAGGGTTTCACGAGCAATTTTGGCAGAGGCAGGATACTTGTGATTGTGGATATTGAATAAGGGGTCTCCATCACTTATTTATAATGGTGGAGTGCTGGTTTAGGGTTAGGGTTTCAGCTGTTTAGGGTTTCAGCTGTTTAGGGTTTTTTCCTCTTTTTCCTCATTATTTTATATTTTTTCTTCCTTTTTGGAGGAATTTTGGATATTTTTTGGAGGAAAAGAGGGTTTTATGGCCTTTTGGAGGCTTTTCAGATGGTTTTATGGGTTTTTGATGGAAATATGGTAGGAAAATGGACAATGAGCTATGTAATGGGGCAGATGAGGTAGTGAACCATTTTTGGGTGTTAACAAATTGCCCCCTGATGTGCGAGGGCAGGAGCTCATCGTATGGCCGATGGACATCATAAGTCATATTTTGTTTTTCCTGGGGTGTGGAGAAGAGAAGGAACCAACTGAAGCCCGGAACATCGATCTCGAACCAACTACAAGGACTGAAAAGTACATAACCTCAATAATGGATGAGGAATCATATGATCATCTGGACGAGGCGGGCATTCCCATGCTCGTATCAATATACATAAAAATAACTGTGAGGCCCGAAAATGGGGACCTGTAGGATATATAGAAATCCACTGTGTATATCATAAAGGTCCAGAAGGGACACAAATCTGGAACATACTGCTGGGCTGACCATGTCTGAGCTGAACAACTGATGTATTGGAATGACAGCAGTGCTACTGAATGTGGTTCCATAGGAACTGAGGAGCTGCTTTATCAAAGTGACAGCAGTCATATTTACAATGGTACACTGATCTGGAACTGAAGTGGGTACTCAAGGAAACATGGAACTGGATGGCTTCCGAATACAATCTCCAACGCAGCCCGGACATCCACGGGAACATATAACTGGCCATTCCGAAGTGACTCACCAATGTGCTAGAGTCGGGGGAAATCCGGGGTCTTCGACAAATAATGGAATGGATATACATCCTGCGCGATTCTCAACGATGCGATTAAGGTGCTGAAGTCAAGCATGTGAGAAACAACTATTCAGAGAGGCAATGATGACTCCTCCCAAAATGGTCTGTAGGCACTCACCACAAATGGTGATGGGTCCAAGGCACAGGGGCCTCTAGTTCTATCCTCTGGAATAGAGGGGCTGTCGTCGACAGAGAGAGACCTGCACCTATCAAGGCAATGATGTTTCCTTGACAGGAGCGCGAGGTGAAAAACCGAAATGTGATAGTACTGATGGCAGGGTTGATAAACTGGGGGGAATAACTGGGCAAGTAGAGTGGGTGGACTCAAACTTCCTTTGTTCAGAGTATGATGGCGGGGATGATCGGGCAGCATATGAGACTGACTGGTGGTAAAGGGATCATAGCGGTATAGCATCTGACGGTGAATGGGCTGACGGAGACTCAAGCTGTGGTAAAATGGTAGGAGACTACAGAATACTCTGAACAAAGGTGACCTGCTTGGGGGTGCTGCCGAGAGGATTGATCATAGCACTAAGAGGCGCGGGGGGACTTCTTCATGGGTTAGGGACCTAAAATACGCGTGGATATAAAATGGTACTGTCATGTGGATTTTACGAGCCCAGGACAGTTCATGCTCGTGGTTGCTTTCAATTTTAAGGAGTCTGAAAGCAAATAAGAAGACTCTGAAGTAATGGAATGATACTGTCGTGTGGATTTTACGAGCCCACGACAGTACATGCTCGTGGTTGCTTTCAATTTTAAGGAGTCTGAAAGCGAATAAGAAGACTCTGAAATGATGGAATGGTACTGTCGTGTGGATTTTACAAGCCCATGATAGTTAATGCTCGTGGTTACTTTCAATTTTAAGGAGTCTGAAAGCAAATAAGAAGACTCTGAATTAATGGCCAGGCAAGGAGAAAGTGTTCAATCAAGGAATATTTATGATGACCAGGACTGACGGTGGGGGGGAACACTGGTGGGCCTCCTTGCGGGGTGAATGAATGGTGGAAAAATAACGAAACATTTGCAGTATGACAGGAGTGGATGGCTCATGTAAAAAGTGTGAAATAATCTGATGACGGCCTATGTGGCACGCAAATTGATGCGGCAAGGTGTAGGGACGCACTGTTGAAATTGTACCAAGTGAGAATGAGAAATGATCTCAAGCATCATCACGAGCTCGGAAAAATGAATCCGGCGATATAAAAAGTGTTAAAAATGGGGAGCGGCCTAAGTGGCGCGCAAACCGAGGCAACTATTGGTATCGAAAAATGGGCAAAAATGATGTAGCAAAAAATAATGCAACGAGGTGACCATCGTGATGGTCTCGTCGTGCTGATTCCAAAACTGTAGCTAGATATGAATGGGACGTTGTTTCTGACGAACGGGGGGTACATCAGGCCATGTGTCAATGTGGTGCTCTTTAATGGCAGGGTCAAGACCGGGCATTTCGGTATAAGACCAGGCAAAGACATCGCGGAATTCTCTGAAGATTTTGTTGTATTCCTCAATTTCTTGCTTACTGCAAGAGGCTCCTAAAGTGATGAGTTCGGGGGTGCCTCCTGGGGCAACGATGTCAATTTGGATGACAAGTGAGATGTTGGCCATGTTGCCCTCTTCGAAGGCGTCAGGAGCAGGGATAGGGTCCTTGAACCAGTCGACCTTGGAGGGAAGGAAATCTTTGGATTCAACTGCAAATTGGGTAGCAGTGTTAGAGGAGGATTCATCTGTGAGGAAGTAGGAACGATCGTGCATGTCATCCCAGGGATAATCCGGGGCAGTAAGAGCTTCGAGAATCTCCTCATCTGTACGAAATGTTTGTGTCGTCAAATCGGTTGACGAAGGAGTAGTGGTGGAAGAGATCATATAAATGGTATTAACCTCTTCGGAAGAGGAAGAGTCCGGGGGGTGGATTTCCACAATGGTGGGTGGTGCGGTCTCAAGATCCAGATTGTTCATTTCAAAGAGAGCTGCTCTGTACTCGAGGAGATCGAGACAGTGATGTGAGTAATGCCCGTAGACACCGCATAAGGCACAGGAGTGGTTAGTGCGCAGGGATTTGTCGCGAGGCTTAGGGGTTGAATCTAGATGGAAAACTGGGATAGCGGGGTCATTGTCAAGCATTTGCATGTATTCCTGTAATGCCGGTAACTGAGGACATAGGTGATTCGCATGGCCCAACTCATCGCACAATGCGCATTTGGGAGGAGCACGAAACACAGGGGGATTTTTTACTGTCTTAGGAGGTGGGACAGCAGTGTAAGGTTGGGGGCCTCTGCCCCCAGTGGGTTTGGTAAGAGGAGGGGGGGGTTTCATGGAGGATGACGTGGTAGCGACACCGGGAGGTGGTTGACTAGTAGTGACAATGGGTTACACCGGTTGCAGGACGACATCTGGTGTCGGCGGACGACCGGGAGGTGAAAGGTACCAAACGGGTAATCCTAAGGTTAACCCAGGAAGGCTGAGGGTGGCCATGACCGGGGCGCTAACTACTCCTGAGGGAGGGAAGAGGAAAGGAATGGTATGGATGGGTGTAGCACCAATGTGACTAGGTACCAAATGGGGTTGAGGCAACAAGGGTGGTTGATTAGTAGGAGTTCTCGTATTATGGGACAGGGTACATATGGCTTCAGAGGTGGAGACATATTGGTTCTGTCGGTTCTGGAGGTTGACCTCATCGGAGGACATCATCAACAAGTGGTGGGTACCTGAGTTAAGCGTGGGTTGATCAGGAGCAGCGTAAGTGATTTGTTGTTGGGTTGGCGCGTTGGCTTGAGGAGGAGCCAATGGTTGGGTGTTCACTACGCCTTGGGTTGGTAAGGGGTTTTGCAACACCAAAGGTGGCTGCTGAGGTTGTGGCGGGTTGGGTGGTGCTTGAGGAGCCGTTTTCCCTGGGCGGTGTATATCCATAGCCAAAAGTTGCCGGGCTCGCTCCATATGTGGACAAAAATGTGTGTAGTGGCCATAGACCCCGCAAATAGAACAAGGGAAGTTGGTTCGCAAATTAGGGTTTTTAGCCTGCTTGGGCGGGCGATCAGGGTTTTGGTTACGAGGGGCCGCATTATTACTAGCGGGGGGATTAGGGTGTTGACCAGCTTGCTTGGTCGGTTGTTTGTTCCCACGATTTTGGCCTCTGCCACGATTTTGTTGGCCCTGGTTGCGTTGGTTGTTCTGGTTTTGCTGCGGGTTTTGTTGAGCGTAAACTTGCCCTTGGACAGTAGGTGGATTCTGAGGTTGCGCAGGGGCTGGAGCAGGCTGCGGTGGATGATATGTAGGTGGAGGCTGCGCAGGTGTAGCAACCTGAGGGTGTTGCTGATAGTGCTGTGGAGCGGGTTGTGGGTTTGCCTGTGACGGGTAGTAATGAGGTTGGTCTTGTGACGGTGCAGGAGCTACTGCACCCTGCTGGTGATAGTAGGGCTGAGGCGCGATAGGGGGGGTGTAAGCAGGAGTCGCATGACCGAAACACTGTGGTGGACATGAGGGTCCACGGGTATGGTGGTGATGTGTCATGGGAGCATATGGGTTGTTTTCTCCAGACTGTGAGGTAGCCCGCGAAGGGTCAGGGCCAGGGGTAGGACGGGCTATGGAAAATGGTTGAGGATGCGAAGAGACACGGCCAATGATGCCATCGGTAGCATGGGATGCCCCTGATGCATCGTGCTAGGATGAATTGTCGCGAGGGGCGTCAGGTATAATGGTATAGAGATAACCTGACTGGGCGTAAATGAGATCGAATTGTTGGGCCTTAAGGATGGCCTCTTCTTCATACTGGGGTCGTTCGGACGCTACATCCTTAGCAATGATAGGAAGGATGGATTTGAGGAACCAGTCTAGGAAGATTCGGTCGTCCAACTTGATCTTGCATAGACTACGGCGTCGACGCCATTCATGAATGTGGTCCATGATGTGGGTAGCCGTGTTTTGTCTGCATGATAGTAGGATCTCAACGCCTGCGTCATAGCAGACAGGTAACTGGAAGAACTGCAGGTAGGTCGAGGCAAGGGAAGTAAAGGTGGCATGGGTTCCATGGGGTTGTTCGATATACCACTTGGCAGCAGAGCCAGTGAAAGTGCGTTGTAATAAACGGAGGCGAATAGAATCGTCCACTATGGAGTTGGAGGAACACCATAGATGGAAGGACATGATATGGTTTTGGGGGTCCTCACCTGCCTTGCCCTCAAACTTAGGGATGTCAGAGGGTAGCTTTGTGGGCATGTGAGGCCATGCAGGGTCGTGTCGGATGGGGTCGTTGGTTAATCTGGATAGGTCAGGTAGGTTGAAGCTAGCGATGAATGGCAAACTGGACGAAGAATGTGACACGGTAGTGGGTTGGATTAAGTTGGGGCCAATGCCCCCAAGTGGAGCGGTCATGTGAGGGAGGTTGCCCCCAAGTGGGGGAACTAAGTTGGTATAGGACGGTCCTGCACCACCATGGGTAGTATGGGTCACTAAAGGAGTGGGGATAGGTATTCCCGTTGCGGGAATCAGTACCGTGAGGGGAACAGTAGAGGGGGCCCTCGTGGAGGGCATACCCAAAGTAGGTGAGGTAATGGGTGTCATGGTGGATGTGCCACCAACGGTCCCTACCAAGATGGGATTCACGCCAGCCATGGGGCTAGTAGGAGCAGTGTAAAGGGGGTTCTCGGATTCTGGCTCAGAATCGGAGGTAAAATAAGGGGCGTCGGTATCTGGTGACGGAGCTCTATGCCGCTGACGAGTGGAGTCAAGTGACAAGGCTCGAGATCTATGATGAACAGTATCAAGTGATGATGACCTGTGTCGATGACGGGTGGTGTCAAGTGAACCGTGCTGTGGGGGCTCGCCTCTGAGGCGCCGAGAATGTCTCGGGGAATCAATGGTGACAAATGGAGTCAAATCTCTGTGGGTTGAGGTAACTACAAATCAGCTCAAAAACTCTAATGCAACCGAGTGTGCAGAAGGAGAGCTCAAAAAATAGGGCGCTCAGACCAACAACCAACTCAAAACACCTACTAGAACTGCGTGCTACAATAGGCGGAGTGTCAACAGAACTGGTCAGAATACTGAAAAACAGCAAGTTGCCTAAAAAATAAAAACCGGTGGACTCACTAGACCAAAAGGAGGTAAGGGAGCATGCAAACACCTAACTAAAAGTATTATGACTCAACTAGACATATCCTCTGCAAGGTGATGAAATCCAAGTTAGACAATACGAATAGGAAAGCCAACTGGCTAAGGTATCCCCCTACCGGGAGGGACACCGGGTAGTCAAATCCTAGAAGAATGGCAACTAAGATACCCCGTTCATGACACGTCCAGAAAGGTAAATCTGCCGCTTGGTCCTTTAACCACAATACCCCTATACAGGGATATCCCGAGAACTGCGAAAGGTAGCCCTTCGGTTGCTGAATGGAGTTCGGTATTCCACTCAGACCTCCGGAACCAATCTCATGACTTCAACCCTCCTAAGGGAGAGGCCCTCTGATAAACCGGTTGTGACCGTGTCAAAAAATACTAGGGGATTTTGGTTCCCTAATGGACAACAACTATGTCTCAAGTGTAAATAACCGAGGGGTGTTATTGGAAGCTTATCCCCTCGATCCTACCTAACTACAAAAATTCTTTTGTGTTCCCCAAGTGGGGTTAGAATGTTGGTTGAGTTAAGTAATTTTTTAAGTCTCACTTGAGTTAGGTGACAGATTGTGTGCTTGTGAGGTTATGAACCCAGAAGAGAAGTGCCAGGGCAACTTCCTAAATATAAATAATACTGAAAAAAGAATTTTACCATGCAAAATTATCTGAAATAAACAATGCTGAATTTTTTTTTAAAAACAATGCTGTAAAAAGGTAACAGGAATAATAGTGCAGAAAAGGCTGTAGGACTGCAAGTAGAACAGATGGCTGTGTATGTGCAGAAAATATGGCAGCAAAGGGGCTGGGTTCAAAAGCAGGAACAAGTGCAAAAGTAAGATCCGATCGGCGGTCGGACCGCGGGTTTGGGTGAAACAGGCGCGCTCAGGTCGCGGGTTTCTGGATAAAAGACGCGGGCGGACCGCAGGTTTGGAAGAAACAGGCGCGGTCAAGTTGCGGGTTTTTGGAGAACAGATGCGGGCGGACCGCGGGTTTGGAAGAAACAGGCGCGGTCAGGTCACGGGTTTCTGGAGAACAGACGCAGGCGGACCGCGGGTTTGGAAGAAACAGGCGTGGTCAGGTCGCGGGTTTCAGCTGGAAAGGCACGGTCGGGTCGCAGCTAAGGGCTAAAAAGACACGGTCGAAACGCGACTGTGAAGGAAAAAACGGCGGTTTACGGCGACCGAAAACGACAGCCGAAAGGACAAAATGGAAAATAAAATAAATTAAAATACCAGCAGAGTCACCAAAACTGTTGCTAGGGTTTTATCCCTAGCTTGTACGAATGAGTACCTACTAAGGAAAATGGATTCCTTAGTAGCAGTTCAATGTTATGTGAATTAAAAGCTATAACTGAAATAAAAAATTAAATCCAAACATGTATGAAGCACAAATAAGTAAAAGGTAAAGAATTATTTTATTGATCTTACCTCCAATGTGGAGGTTGGTGAAGCCCTTTGCGATGATCCGAGTCGATGGCTCCGAGCTCCAAGCTGCTTCTTCTCTTTCTCCAATGGTGGAAATGGGCCAAAAGGGGCTCTCAATGGTGAAAGTAGCTCAATGGTGAGCTAGGGTTTCACGAGCAATTTTGGCAGAGGAAGGATACTTGTGATTGTGGATATTGAATAAGGGGTCTCCATCACTTATTTATAATGGTGGAGTGCTGGTTTAGGGTTAGGGTTTCAGCTGTTTAGGGTTTCAGCTGTTTAGGGTTTTTTCCTCCTTTTCCTCATTATTTTATATTTTTTCTTCCTTTTTGGATACTTTTGCCTTTTTGGAGGAATTTTGGATATTTTTTGGAGGAAAAGAGGGTTTTATGGCCTTTTGGAGGCTTTTCAGATGGTTTTATGGGTTTTTGATGGAAATATGGTAGGAAAATGGACAAATGAGCCATGTAATGGGGCAGATGAGGCAGTGAACCATTTTTGGGTGTTAACAGGATGCGTACATGGTTTTTTAAGGTATATAATGACCAAAAATTATTTTTAATGTGCAGGATGGTTCTAGAATGGAGGGAGAGGGAACATGGAGACATAAAAGAGGCTATTTGAGGTGATTTAATGGCTCAACAAGCTCTATGTGTATGTGGGCTATACAAGTTTTGGTGTCTTGGCAGCCTGAGGGCCAAACCAAGACTCCTGCAGATGCTAGTAGACTACTGGGATCCAGACTCAAAGTCTTTTCATATTGACAGGATGTCCCTCACTATAGAGGTGGAGGACATATACTTCATTACAGGATTGTCCCAATGAGGAGAGGTGGTGAACCTACACTCTTGCAGGCCCGGAGGTGGCCTCACCATTAATGAGTACATTGCAGTATACTATTTTTCAGACATGAAAAAGGTTGGGAGTCAAATCCCGACAAACTCCATCCAAGTGCTAGGACTCAAGGCCATGCTATTGGCACTCGACAAGATAACTAGTCTATAATTACTCCACCAAACCTCACAACCATTGATGTTCTATGCAGTGGAGTGCATGAGACCCACAGTTTATGATTGGAGCACTGCGCTATTGAGTAACATGAAGCAGCAGCTCAGTGACTGCAAGATGGGTAGGGTCCGAAACTTTGGTTTCGGTAGTATACTGAGCATGTTCTTCTTCGAGCGTGTTCCAGGGCTAAGCCCTAGAGTTGATGTTCCTCCTCACGGGGTTCGAGATCCGGCCCAACAACATTGGGTAGATGCTATGCGCAGACTGGGCGGAGGTTGGGTGTCTAACCCCTACCTAGTTGATTTCTTTCCATGGTGGCAGTGGTAATTTATTGCCATCGATGATTATCCCTATGCGGGAATAGATTTCTGTGGAGATCCCAACATGCCCCTACCACCAGGAGCAGCATATGGTGACATTGGTAACGAACCCCAAACCCTCTTTTTAAAGTTTTTTGAATTATTAAATTTTTTGTGTTTTTTGATATATAGACTCAAAAGACATGGTTTGATGTGATGACACATAGTGACAATCTGTCGTATGTATGTAGATGTTGGACCATGCCAGCCTAATGGCTTCCCTCGTCATAGACAAAGGGGAAGAGGAGATGATATCATGGGTGTGGATGCGGAGTGGACGCTCCAAATCATCCACACAAAATTTGTACGATTAACACACTGGGTACCCATGGCACAAGTCAAGGACTTGCCTGAGGCCATGCAACATCAAGTGGTTGTGGTACCATGGGCATGGGTTCGGTTATTCCAATGACTAGCTAGAGCCATGGTGTGCTACCATGATCAGAACCCCCCTCCTCCTCCACCATAGGCTTAGAGACTTGAGAGTGATTCATTTTTGTACAACAGTGTATTATTTTTAATGGCTCGAAATCCCCATTTTTGTATTATGACAATTATGTATTATGACGCCACATTTTGTATGTTTAATGAAAAAATCTTATGATGATCGATTTTATTTATTTACATGTGTGTAAAAATGTATGTTTGTGATGTGCTTATGGTCTATGAAACAAATGCCAATCTAACACATAGTTGTCATATGAGTCATCAACTTGATTAAAAATTCTTGGAACATGTATGTATGTTATGTTGTCAAATTGTTGTTCTAACAATCTCAAACGTAAGAATCTTCGTAATAATGTCGGGTCCCTAATACAATACAAGCCATTAAGCTGTGGCACTGCTAACTACTAATCAAGACGTACCTCAAGAGAGAGAACACCATTTGAAATGGCATCCCTTAATAGCTCGATAATTACACTATACTCAGCAACAATGTTCGAAGAAGGCCATAAACAAATGCCTCTTGAAGACAACACCTAACCCATAGGAGTATGAATCACCAAAGCAGCAGAGGCTGAGTGTTGAGTGTGGCAGCTAGCACTATAGCAGGGATTTCTCCCTTGCTATAGGGTAGGAATGGCTGCCTTTCGTCTATAGGATGGAAGGATAGGTTCCTATGTGGAGATGCAAGAAAAATAAACAGAACAGAAAGGAAGAAAAGATAGACAAGAAACAGCTGTAAGCCCCTCTGCAAATAATGTTAGGGCTTGGCTCCAGCTACTTGCAAACAACTATTACAAACAAAAAAACCTACAAAACATGTTAAGAAACAAACCTGCAAGCAAAAATGGGTTAGAAAACAACTAAGCTACTAAAGAAAATACATAAACAAACAATGGTATACCTTCTCTTTGGTGTAATGGGCCACCATTCCCTGGCTGGAAGAAGCACCTCTCTCTATCTCTTGGCAATGGAGGAGCTATGGATCAATGAAGGAATGAATGGAGACGAAGGATGTGGGTGGCTTGAGAGACAAAGGGTCTCAAGGCATCCACAGGAAGCATAACAATATGCAAGGGAAGAGTTGTTTGAGAGTGACCCCCACCCCTCCTTTTATAGCTTTTTTGGGGACATTTATGGTTTTAAGCCCTTGGTGAGGGCTTTAGCCCCTTTTTTGGGCTTTTAGCCCCTTTCACCCTAATTTTAGCTCCTTTTAGGGTTTTAGGCTCCTTTGAAGGGTTTTAGCCCCTTTTGGGAGGCTTTAGCCCCTAGGAGAGTTATTTAGGCTCCTTTTTGGGGTTTTGAAGCCCCTTTACTCATTTTTAAGCCTTTTTTAGGGTGTGGGGGTCTAATGGGGTGATACGAAGGTTGTGCATGGGTGTCCTTCGGTGGTGTAGGCCATGTAGAGCTGAGTGAGGGATTTTTTGGGTTAACAGATTTCCCCCTGATGTGTGAGGGTAGGAGCTCATTGTATGGCTGATGGACATCATAGGATTTGTTATGGAGAGGTGGTGCTTCCAGGGCTGGGGCATGGTGGATTTTGGTTTTTGTATTAATATGGTTCCCATCAATGTGTGAGATACAAATAATGTGTGACATGTATATGGACGAGGCAGGAATCCCCATGTTCGTGACAATGTTAAAAGAATAATGTGATCTATGCTCTAAAATACAAGAGCCGATCATATACAGTTGATGATACAATAATGGTTGCCTCAATTAGGGGCTGAATACAACACTGATTTGAAGACCTGCTACATTGGACCTATGGCATTCTCATGGAATGTTATATCTTCATGACTGATGGCCTGCTGGATCTAGAATGGTACATAGCTGTATGGACTCATTGAAGGAAATTCAGAGTCTCTATGGTACAAGTATGCCAGATCAATCATAAAGCTATATAGAAGCACTTCTGGGGCTTCTGAACACTATCTCCAACAAAACCTGGAAATCACAAGGAACATAACCTATTTAGGTCCCTCAAATAGACTCATCAATGTGCTAGAGTCAAGTGACATACGGGGTCTTCGACCAAACACTGCACGGACCAAACCCTGTACAAATCTCAATGGTGCGATGATGTAGTTGGAGTTGAGCACGTGAGAAACAACCATCCCAAGAGGCACTAAGGACTCCTCTCAAGTGGTCCAAGGAACTCATCAATGATGTTAATGAAACCAAGGTGCAGGGACCTCTAGGTCTATCCTCTGGAATATGTATGTTGTCATCGATAGAGGGAGACCTTCCCCTAGTCAAGCCAATGATGTTTCCCTAATCAGAAGCGCGAGGGAGATAACCGAAAGGTGTGAGACAATCTACGGACTGACCCACTGAATGGGGGGGAGGGGGAGGGAAAGAATTGAACAGGGGTAGGGGGAGTGTGGTAGACTCAAACTTCCTTTGTTCAGAGTATGATGGAAGGGTGGACCAGGGAACAAATGAAACTGACTCATGGGAATGGGATCATAGCTCTAATACTGGGAATGTCACTGCAGATGGGAAATACTTAGGGGAGGTGGACACTTTTGATATTGATGGGGTCCAAGGAAGGCACATTGCAAAGTAATCTGAACAAAGGTGACCCAAAGTGCGAGTGCTACCAAGTTATTTTCGTGGGGTGTTGTCTAGAGACACCATATTGGTATGATCTCGTGGATTTTTGGTGAGACCGAGAAAGTAAATGCTCGATGTTGCTTTCAATTTTAGAGAGTCTGAAAGCATGAAGAAGGCTCTAGTGGGGGATTTTTTTCGTTGGTAGTCTCCTGTGCCCAAAAAAGGATAAAAGTATACATAGGAGAGCTCGCCCATTCTTTGGGGGATGAGAGACTTCTTTACCGTTGGTATTCCAATCAGGCTGGAAAAGGTTAAACCTATACTGACTAGATGGTCATTCAAATACTTTTACGAGCATGAATGAAACCAAGTTTGTTCGGCAATATTTTCTTGATGAGAAGGCTGCAAAAGAGCTTAATGACAACCCATGGTGAGCTTTTTCGTAAAGTGCGGCCCCTCTACCCAGGAAAGCATAAAAGTATGCAGAGGGGAATGGTCTTGGCTTGAATATGACAAGGTGGTCCTTTTCATTGGATGGTCTACATAGTCCACAAAAGGAGATAAACATGACAATGTAGATGCCCTTTCCTATACTTTAACGAGTGGGAAAGGAAGTAGCTGCTCTTGGCTATCTTTTCATTGTTTTTAAGAGTCAGAAAAGAGCTTAAAAGAAACTCCAGTATAGTCAGCCGATTGTGGTGGCACAGGCGATCCCCATGTCGGGACAGTGGACAGTGGTCCAAAGGTCATATGCATAGTATGGACGAAGTAGGTGGATCTCAAACATACCAATACCTGCACGGGATAGATTGCGGCAGAGGCTCGTGAGTTGGTGCGACAGAGGCACGCAAACCAAGTTGGATCTTGGATAGAGGTCAAGAGAGCATGTGTGAATTGTGGTGGATGAACTTGACTACATGTGATGTGAGCATAAGTCTGGAGGTAGTTATATGCCAAATGCATGCAAAGGAAATGATCTGTCTTCCAGACAATGGTCCAGAGATCTGCATAAGGTGCGGTGGACGGAGTAGACAGCTATGTGTTAAAAAAAAATGTTGTTCCTTACGGGCAGTGGCCCGAGAACCTGCATGAGTAGCAATAGGCAAGTGTGATACAAGTACAGGTCCAAAGACACTTGTAGCACCATGATGTGGCTCGTAAATCGAGGTAACTTCCAGGGAGCGGTCCCAATTTTTTTTTTTAAACATAAGACGATGGTCTCATTAGAAGATAGAAAACAAAAATTTGAGCCCGGAGGTGTGAGAGGTGTCTCGAACAGGCTCTGGGTGACTTTGGATTAACATCTAATTGTGCTTCCCCTGAATGAAGGTCTTTGATTTGTGGTAAAAACATTACAAAACAAAAAAGGGAAAAAACTACGGTATAAGGGACTCATGTGGTTATATTAGCCATAGACTCTCTTGAGGTGGATACCGCTGTGTGGCTTCTTCAAGAGTCGACCATCTGAGTCAGTGAAGAGGTATGCCCCCTTACCAAGACGAAGGTCATTGGCAAGGCGGGATGACGAAATCTGGTATTTTATGGGAAGAACTGATTCCACACTATGGTTTAAAGGGAATGGGGTAAAACGGAAGGTAGTCTTACATATATCTCCATCATCGCGTAAGTGGTGCCAGGATAGATCAGGTGGATCTTCCACAGCCAATGAGATGGAAGGGTTACTGGTGCTAGCGATCATGTAATTGGTATTGGTTGTGGTTTTTTTGTCCTTGCCCTTACTCGCAAATAGTGCAAGGCAGGATCTGTCGAGGTTCTATAGTAGCTTCACATTCTTGCCCCTGGCCCTTTTCAGGTAGGGCGATGCTGGTGCAGGTGTGGTGATTGGTTTTTGCAGAATGGGTGGAGGATGGGACTCTATCGCAATGGGTTGCACAGGTGTCAAGACTACCTGTTGCATTGATGGTTGAGCTGGTGGATCGAGATACCATACGGGAATTCCCAATGTAAACTTGGGTAGGTTCAGGGTGGTCATTACCGACTTGCTCATGACACCAGGAGGGGGAAAAAGGAAGGGAATTGTATGCACTAGACAGGATCCAAGATAAATCCCTAATGGTTGTATGTGGGGTTGAGGTTGTGGTTGCGGCTGCATGTAATTCCATGGCTATGGATGATGTTGTGGCTGTAGACTGTGTTGTGCTTGCAGTTGGGGCTACAGCTACGGTTGTTATTTGGGTGCAGCGGTGCTAGATGAGACCTTGCATAAGTCCATAGTCTCATTTTGTGTCAGTGGCTGTGACACTAAGGAGAAATGAGTCATCATATTGGTATCGACAAACAACCCAGGGCCCACATTCAACAATGGGAAGGTTGGTGTGTTGTCAATCATGGTGTTGATTACAGGGACAACATTTGTGTGTGTGGTCGTCCCTGGTGGTGATGGTAGGGATAACGTTGGTGGGTGTTGTTAACCCTTGTAGATCATAATAAGTTAGTTGATCAACCGTCACGATCTTCCCTTCATGGGGGAACATCATGAGATAGAAGAAAGTTGATTCCACCGCTCTCATGGCGTACATATAACTTCTTCCGAGAAGGAGGTTATAGTCCAGTTGAGCGTTGACAACCTCTATGTCAATCAGAACTGTCTTCCTGGCTAATGTGATGGGGACATGGGGAAGGATTCCTTGGGCTTTAGTGGGATGGCCATCATAAGCCCATAGAGTTATGGAGGATGGTTGCATAATTGGGGATCTAAGTTTCTACCAGACTAGGGTAGACATAACGCACATAGATTCCCCCTCATATACTATGCACCGGTGCACAACCAAGTTCTAGATAGACACCGGTATTTGGAAGGTGATGGTGGATAGCATGTGTGGTTCTCCATTCTCTGTGTCCAATGTGATTAGTTTGGAGTCAGAGGGGTCTACAGCCCCAAGGGCAGCTAGTAACACTTTCCACTACATTGGGCATGTTTTGAGTACCTCCAGAACGGACATGGCTCTTGGTGTTTGGGACAAATCATCCACAATGCTATAGCTGACTGTAGCTCTAGTCGTGGCATTATTAGCCACTCGGCGTATGGAGGGGCAGGGGAAATGGGGTAACTGAAGGGGTGCATTGATCGATTTGGATGTAGATGCTGCTGATGTGTCAGTTGGTTCGGTGGTGGTTTCGTACTGATTCTATCTATTTTGTAGGTTGACCTCTTCATTCGTCATGGCTATTAGGTGGTGGACACTTGTTTTAGCCATGGGAGGTACCCCCGAAGCGTTGGGATTGGGTTGGGGAAAAGGTGTGGTTGCCACCAGTCCTTGGAAAGGTAATGGGTTCTGAAGCACCATAGGAGGGTGTCCTTGTGGTGTCAGCTTGGGTTAGTCTTGATTTGTAGCATTGGTGTCCTATTGAACCTCATTCTAAATGGCCTACTTAGCATGACCCATGAGGGGACACTCGAATGTGTAGTACCCATAGACCTCACAGAGTGTGCATGGTTGGTTTGTGCACAACGGGACATTGCGTCTTGGTGCATTTGGTGGTGGGGGATTTTGGGCGGGTCGATTTATCACGGCATTGTTGGGTGTGTTTGTTTGTTGACCACATCCCTCCGATTGATTATTGGCTTGGTTTCAGGGTTGATTATTCTAGGCCTGGCCTTGTTGATTATTGGGGGCTGGCTGGTTGGGATGATTTTCTTGTGCAAATACTTGTCCCAATGGAGCAGGTGGAGCGAGGGCGAAGGCTTGACCCACTTGCACTGGTGGTGCATAATAAATTTGGGTGGGTGGCGATGCCACAAATGTGGGCATTTTCCCCGCGTATTGCTGTGTCTTGCATTCCAAGGCCTAAGCCTACTGCGGTGGTGCAGGTTGTATGTAGGAAGTTGTTGCTCCGGACTGGGACATCATTCTGGCATATTCTGGAGTTTAGTTTTGGTAGGAAACACTAGCAGTGTTGCTTGGTTGTGGTGGAACTGCAGGTGGTCTTGGACGGTGCTATGGCTATTGGGAGACCGAGCCTATGATGCCATCTGCAGCATGGGATCCCCTCGGTGCATCCCGGTAGGAGATACCCAGATGGGGAGCATCTGGAATGATGGTGTAGAGGTATCCAGACTGCACATAGATTAGGTCAAACTGTTGGGCTTTCAGTATGGCCTCTTCTTCGGATTTGGGATGTTCGAATGTGACATCCTTTGCTATAGGTGGGAGCAAAGTTTTGAGAAACCAATCCAAAAAGATCCTGTCCTCAAGTTGGATCTTGCACAAACTATGACGTCACCACCACTCATGGATGTGGTTGGTTATATGTGTCACGGTACTCTAGCGGCATGATAACAATATTTCCACCCCTTCGTCATATCTGACGGGGAGTTGGAAATACTACAGGAACATCAAAGCTAAGGAGTTGAAATCTGGGTACTTGGCTTGCAGTAGCTCAATGTGCCATTTTGGCTACTGTACTTGTGAGGGTGCGTTGGAATAGTATTAGCCTGATTGAGTCATCTATGATGCTATTTGAGGAGCACCATAAATGGAATGTCATGATGTGATTTTGGGCACACTCCCCTGCCTTCCCTTCAAACTTGGGAATTTCTGAGGGAAGTTTGGTTGGCATGGGAGGCCAAAAGGTTTGATGGCAGATGGGTTCTGTTATCACTCGAGGAAACTACCTAGGGTTATAATCTAGGTATGCCTGGTAACTTAAGAATTCAATACTTTTCAGTAAGTGGATCGAGGGGATACTAAGATAGCATGATGGAAAGATTGCTTATCAAAATAGTTTAATGAGCCAGTGCTCTTAGAAACTGTAAATCAGATTGTCAAATAATAGAAAGGTATGAGGAATATTGCCTAGACAACCAAGTACATTAACATGCAGGGTTTATGCAACCAAGTACATACATAACGCAGGGTCACACTAAGCAATAAGAAGTTCCTCCATTCAAATCATGAGCATTTGCTAAGCTAATTCAAACAGAGTGCAGAATAATGATGGATGAAAAAGTCTGATTACAGAAACAAGAGGAAATTGTGATTTTTTATTAGAGTAAGCAACCAAAGCATAGGTAAAGTTTCTCCAAGCTCGAACCCCTTGTTCTCCAAATTTCTTTGGCTTTATAGCCTTACAAGACAATCTACAGATCCTAAAAACATGGATCTGTTGAGTTAACTAAAACACTAACTGGACAGCAAATGCAAAAAGATAGGGATTGATCCCTAAAATCAAGGAAATGACAGTGAGTTGGTCTTCTTTCTAGTGCTCGATGGTTGATGAAGTGAAGTTAGCCTCCCAAGTCTCGGTGGACTTTGATTTGAACATAACATAAATGCTCTCGACGATGTGGGACTTGAACTTAGAGTTGTTTCCTCAAAAAGATGCTTAAAATTAGCCAAAACGCCCACTTGACTTGGATCTCGTTTAAAATTCCTTTGGATACTGATAGGACAATTCATAATTCATTTGTTTTGATCGGTCTTTTGCCATTCCATCTAACACATCCGAGATTTGGGCGAAAATTAAAGGAAACTGTGAAAACAGGCTTCCGGCAGCTAACTCTTCTGCTGATTTCGTGCCTTAGCCGCCGAAAGTCAGTCCTTTCAGCCGCTAATGAGCTCTGTGAGGCTCGCCTAAGCTGCCGAAAGCTGAAAACTGTCCAAATTTTTTTTAAACCAAAACGATGCTTTTTTGCAAGCCTGTGATCAGTCCCTAGGACTTCTTTGAAGCTGTTCCCTCCCCTCTAGTCGCACTTCTGGTCTGTGTTTGCTGTGTCTCCACTGGTCTCTCTTCTTCGAAGGCGGTGGTTACATCAGCTAAAGTTTCAAGACTAGATGGTGGTACTCCTGTAGTTGCTGGTTGTACTTCTGTCCCCTCCAATTCTTTCAACTTTAACCTGAGCGTCCTGAGATTGTGGTAGAGCTTGGAATTCTCTTTCATCAGCATCGTGTTCCTCTCGACTATTTTCTTGTGTCTTTCGATGATTTCTTTGCTCCAATCATACAGTGCCATATTCCTTCCGATCAGCTCTGTGTTGTGCAACTTAACCTGCTTATCATTATGTCTTTCCTGGGAAAGTTCCTGTAACAGCATATTGATTTTATTGGTCTTTGATGTGGAGGGTTCGGGACCTGGTACATCGGACAAGAGAAGGTCTTGACTTTTCTCTCTTTCCATGGGCTGCTCTGTTCCCTGTTTTTCCTCATCTCCAGATTCAGATTCTGAGTAGGGGAGGTTTAGTGGATTTTTCCCTTGAGGAGTCCCTTCAGCTTGTTCAAATACCAGCTTTCTCTTTGACTTTTTCCTCTTGCTTGATGAGGAAGGGGATTCCATTCGGGCTTGAGGAGAGACGGCCCTCCTCTTTCTCTTGCTGGTTTTAGGAGTGCTGATCTTCTTGCCCTTACCCTGCTCGACTGCTTCTTCGCTGGCCAACTCTGTGGGGAACTCATGCCAAAACAAAAAATGATTCCAGTCCATACTTCTCTTCTTCAAAAGATCTTTGATCATCAATGTTATGAGACCCTGGTGAGAGATCCCGCTTGCTATCTTGCTTGGCTTAGCCTGGACTTGCTTTGCCATCTTAGTGAGGGTCTTATGGAAGAAGTATGGCAAATTTATTTTTTCCCTCCCTGTGAAATGATTCAACAGCTTGAAGTGGTAGTGCATCACCCTGTGATATCAGCCCTCACAAGTTATGTAAAGGAAGATAGCCTTTAAAAGAGTCTACCATTGAGGTTCAAGAAAGGTGATGGGAATATCCTTTTTCCAAATGATTTCTTTATGGGCTGGTAGGAGATACAATCTGAATTCAATATCTGAGGCTTTAGTGGTCTTAAACCAACTCTGCCCTGTCCTGGGGAGACTTGTACATTCGGATATAGCTGCCTCATCCACATGAAACTCCTCTTTGCCAAACTTTGTTGTTCTCCCATTGTAGCTCTGAGCAAATGCTTCAGCAAGTGGCTGGTTGAAGCTAGTGAGTCTCTCACAGTAGTCAAAAACATTTGCAGACTTGAAAAACTTGGCCACTTGTGGATGGGACTCGAGATACCAGACCCCGTCTAGCTCTGTTCTGAGTGGCAGATTTGTTTTTGCCATGAGCTGAGTTGGATGATGACCCAGATTCGGGTAGACTCTAGCTTATGAAAGAGAGACTCAGCCAGTCGTGACATAAGTAAATACTTTGTAGCCGACGATAGAGAGACACCGTGCTGGAACCTCGTCCTGATGAGAACACCTCTGGATCGATGCTCTACTTTGATGAAAACTACCTGAATGGAACAGGAACTTCAACTGCATGATAACATGAAAACACCCGGGACATTGGCTTTGCTCACAACGTTTGAGAAATAAGATGCCAAATTCAAATGAGCACAGCCAGTGATCACTATGATATCGTCCAGCTCATGTGAGATCATGAAGCGATCAGCTTGCGAATAACACTCAGATGGAAGTACGCATTATGAGTTTCTGTGTAACCCTGTTGCAGTCAGAGATGAAATGGCGTGGATGCTTCATGATTTGCTTTTGGCAGCTCATCAAACATTAAACCTCATGATGGTTGTTCAAGATGTGTTCCAATCTTCGTTTTGGTGGCTAAGAAACAGGCTCGCTTGATGTGAAGTCGAGTACGGACACGAGCTTTTTATTTTGCTGATGAGATCGTTTTCGGCAGCTAACATAATTCTAGTTAACCCTCTTAGCTGCAGAAACTGAGCCTTTTCGGCAGCTAACTGGCCTCTACAAAACAGAGTTAGCTACCGAAACCTGTCTTTTTCTAATTTTGAAGCCATGAATTAAATGAATAAAATTTTTGACTTAGCACTAAGAACGAGGACCTCCTTATTGACTCTAAAAAATTTTAAAAATAAATTTTTGGACTCAAACCTATCACCTAAAATAATGAAAAACTGACTGGTTATTTTAGGAGATAACAGGTTCACTTCTTAATCGATCCAAATCAGGAAAGTTAAGATGAGCCTTGAAAGGCATATTTGACCCCAGTTTGATGTGAGATGGGGAAGGTATGGTAGTGGGGTTTGAGGTGCATAATGTACCTACATAGCTGGGGATGCTGGTGGTTCCATTGTAGATGGGACAATGCCCCCAAGTGTGCTGTGAGGGACAGTGTGGATGGAAGGGCCACTGCACCCATGTGTGATAGGAGGGGCAGTGTATGTGGAAGGGGCACTTCCCCCCTGTGTGATAGGAGGGGCAGTGTATGTGGAAGGTCCACTTCCCATAAGTGTTGCAGGTGGGACAGCTTGAGTGGTTACTATGGGTGGTGGCAGCTGACTGATGACAGTTTGCATGACCATGTTGGGGCCACCTACAGGGTTGTTGGTGATAATTTTTGGTGTGGACATGGGTCCACTATCGATTGCTATGCCGAAAAATGGATTTGGGTTTGCACCAGCCATGGGGCTTGATGGTGTTGTGTGTAGGTCTCATTCAGACTGATATGGGTCTAAATCTGTATCAGAGGCTATGTGGCCTTCTCATGGTGTGAGAGGTCATCAAGAATGGTCCCGATGGTGTCGGTTCAATGACCCAAATTGTGGTGGTTCGCCTCTTAGGTGTGAGGAAGAGCATGAGGGATCAATTGTGTTAGATTTGTGTATCAAAATGGTGGGAATGATATTTTGGACCCTGGTTTCAAATGGATTCCTATTAGCTATAGGTCGTCACTCGGCCACCAAGACTGCCAGAAGATAGCACTTGTATTTTTCCTCATGGGCGTTCTACTCAATCGATGGGGGTCGTTGCCCGTTTCGCTTGGCAATTCGTCTCAGTGGCCAGCTACTTTGGGGTTCCTGTGGTACTCCTCACAATGAGTTTCTGGGAAGATCCCAAGTACTTCCCACGGTTAAGGTAGTCAGGGACTTATGTCCTCAAAGACTACATATTTTTGAACTTAGTGTAAATTAATCAATTTTAGTGGCTCTCTCAGCGTCATGAACTGAGTGGGGTTCATTTACGTGGTATGGTGTGTATTTCTTCCTGTGTTTCTGTTATTTTGTGGCTACAAATGGATTATGAATTCATCATATCTTGGTTGAAAACAGTAAATGAACAAAAAATTTGTAGACAGATACCATTTTTTACCCTGAATTGTGATAGCCTAACTAGGTGACTACCTTACACCTATATTCTTCTTCAACCAAGAGAAGGTGTTGGGCTCTCAACACAATGGGACTAAGCCCATCCGTAGATCCACAGGTCACCTCCCGGATGCAAGGTTGGTCAATAGGGAGGATGCTTAGCGCCGTGATAAGCCCTCCTTCTCTACCCCCTCTACCTTCCAAGTCATCTGGTTTTAATGGTTTCAAACAATATATGGTGAAGGGCCTATTACTATACGAGTTCTGCCCTTCGTCTTATCCCAGAATACCCTAGAGGGTGATGACTGGGTAGAGGAGAAAGGGTAAGTAAGATTTTTAATTTTATTTCAGTTTTAGTTAGGCTATGTTGATTAACCAATTAAAATTCTTTGAATTTACACTTTTTTTGTACATAAAATTGCAGTAAACTAAAACAAAAACAAAAATGGGACTATTGTGTTGGACATAGGCGGCTGAGCCACACTGATAGTCCTTAGTAAATTGAAAATTAACCTCTGAGTGACAGACCACACGTTTCGAGTCAAATGTGGTGAGGGGGTCACCAAATTTTTCGAGAAATAGGCGAGGAGGTATTACAGATTTCACAGACAGAAGCGGATTGCCTTTCTGAAGGAAGTCACACCTTTTGGAGGCAAAAGGGTGACTTGGTCACACCTGTGAGGCCTAAATGAGCGACCTGGTCCCTTGTTTAGGCTCGATAAGTGTGACCTTCTCTGGATTGGGGGGTTTTTTTAATCCTGAGTCAAATCCGACCGATGGTAACCTGTACTGTGGCCAAATGGACTCGGATTTGCCTTGTGGAGGCTCGGCATAAACAAGAAACTATAAATAAGGAATATTTAAACTAGATCTGACAAGAAATTTTAAACCTAGGGCATAAACTGAAATAAAACTTGAAATTTAAAAAAAAAATGAACCAAGGATCATGTGGGATCGACCTGGTATGGTCGCCAGTTCTGTAGCAAATATTTTCTCCTTGCTACAGGGCAGGAATGGCTACCTTCCGTCTATAGGATGAAAGGATAGGTTCATGTCTAGAGATGCAAGAAAAATAAACAGAACATAAAGGAAGAAAAGATAGACAACAAATGGTCGTAAGCCCCTCTGCAAACAATGTTAGGGCTTGGCTCCAGCTACCTGCAAACAACTATTAGAAATAAAAAAACCTGCAAAACAAGTTAAGAAACAAACCTGCAAGCAAATATGGGTTTGAAAAAAACTAAGCTACTAAAGCAAATACATAAACAAACAATGGTATACCTTCTCTTTGGTGCAATGGAACACCATGCCCTGGCTGGAAGAAGCACCTCTCTCTCTCTCTCTCTCTTGGCTATGGAGGAGCTATGGCTCAATGAAGGAATGAATGGATGAGAGGAGGGATGTGGGTGGCTTGAGAGACAAAGGGTCTCAAGGCATAGGGAAGAGTTGTTTGAGAGTGACTCGCACCCCTCCTTTTATAGCTTTTTTGGGGACTTTTAGGGTTTTAAGCCCTTGGTCAGGGCTTTAGCCCTTTTTTTGGTATTTTAGCCCCTTTCACCCTAAATTTAGCTCCTTTTAGGGTTTTAGTCTTCTTGAGGGGTTTTAGCCTATTTTTGGAGGCTTTAGCCCCTAGGAGAGTTTTACTCATTTTTAAGCCTTTTTGAGGGTGTGGGGGTCTAATGGGGTGATACGAAGGTTGTGCATGGGTGTCCTTGGGTGGTGTAGGCCATCTAGAACTGAGTGAGGGAATTTTTGGGTTAACAAGCACCATCAGCAAATCCTATGTAAGCGCAAGACTCCATTGACATCTTCCATAAGAAATGAAAGCTAATCAACAAACCCGATCACCATAAGAAAACATAACTATGCAAAAACTGTACAATAATATAGAATAATCAGCCCTGGATGAAGATCAAGCATAGTACTTTTTAATATAGACCCCATCTCTAGTCTCCTCCAAGGTTGTCCCTTCATAATCCACCAGCTCATAGGCGCCCTTCTCTAACACACGTTTGACCACGTAAGGACCATGCCACATGGGATTAAACATTCCTCCAATGCGAAAGTGTCTGGTAAAAGATCTATGGCTAGATTCAATGAAGTTATTTCACATTCAACCGACAATACATACTCCATGTATGAGCTGATATGGAGAAAAACCAGTGGCAATCCTAACCGCAGTCCTATAGGCCCACAAAGAAGGATATAACATGATATGCCAATTCATTTTACTTTGTGCAATGCTTCGTTGGAGAATGGATTGAAGTGATTTGTTCACTGCTTCAACCTATCCATTCTCCTGAGGGTAATAAGAAGAGGAGTGTTCCTGCTTATACCCTAACTTTGAGGCCAACTCTTCCATCATTCGATTCTGAAAGTGCCTACCATGGTCAGTGACAAGCTCTTTCGGAATACCAAACTGAGTAATAATTTGGTTGGATATGAAATGTGCAGTTGTCTCACCATGGGATTTAATTGTGGGCATAGCCTCAGCCCATTTCATGAAGTAATAAACAGCCACTATAATATGATGATGCCCCCGAGCTGAAGCTGGGTTGCAATCCATGAAGTCAAGCCCCCACCCCGTGAAGGGACCAGCGGTGATAATTGGATGTAACGGGGTAGGATGTGAGTGCATATTGTGTGCAAACACCTGGTAAGGGTGACACGTCTTGACCGCATTCACACAATATTTAAAGATCAACAGGAAAAAATATCCCACTCTCAATATTTTTTGGGCTATAGAAAGCCCAGATAAATGACCACCACATGCCCCTCTGTGGCAATCATTTAGCACAACCTTAGCCTCTTCGTGGGTTAAACAACGATGTAAAATGGAATCTACCCCATGGCAGTACAAAGTGTTATCCACTATAAGGTATTTCTTAGATACGTGACGTAATCGTCGTCACTCGTCCCGTGAAAGGTGAGTAGGCACCTTTAACATTTGTAAATATATGATAATATCCCCATACCATTGATCCAAAGTTGAGATAAGGAAAATATGCTCATCGACAAACGTATCCTCATAAACCTCCTCCTCCTCCTCACTTGGGAAATCGGAAATGAGCTCCACAAAAATTAACGATTTCGCCGAAACAAAGTCGAGATCGAATTCTTGCAAAATAACAATCCATTTATTATACTTTCCCCTGATCATCTTTCTAGTGAGGACAAACTGAAATGGATTGACATGAGCTACCACCAAGGTCTGGCAAAGAAGAATGTAGTGTCTCAATCTCTTAACCACATGAACGGTAGCTAAGGTAAGTTTCTCCACATGGGAATAATGGATTTCCACATCTATAAGGTTTCGGCTCAAATAATATATGACATGCTCATGGAGCTCCTCATCCTCCTGAACCAAAACCATACCAATCATCTCCATGGACGCGACCACATAAATAAAAATGTCACATCTATAGTCGGGTGGACTAAGCACAGGGGACAATGCTAAGGCTCACTTAAGATCATCAAAGGACTCCTAGGCTCGCTCATCCCAGCAAAAGGTAGTGTCCTTCCTTAAAAGACGCATAAAGCCTTTAGTCAAATTGGAAAAGTTAACCATGAATCTCCGTAAGAATTTTGCCATGCCTTGCAAACATTGAAGATGTCTAATATTTCTCGAGGGAGATAATTGAAGTATTGCCTCAACCTTTAAGGGATTGACTCTTATACCCTCCTTGGAAACAATAAACCCTAGTAAGCGACCAAACTTCACACAAAATATGCACTTATGTGGATTTAACCTAACCTGGTAGTGGTGGCATCTTCCAAATACTAATCTCAAATGGTAGGAATGACGCACTCTCAGCCAAGAATGAGCAGCAAGGTCATCCAAAAAGACTTCAATAATCAATTTGAGATCGTGAAAAATCAAGTTCATAGCCCCCTGAAATGTGGCTCCGACGTTTTTAAGACCATAAGGCATCTTCTGATATGCAAACGTACCCGAAGGACAAATAAATGAAATTTTGTGTTGATCCCTGGGTTTGATCTGAATCTAATTATATCCATAAAATCCATCCATAAAGGAAAATACCTCACTTCCTGCACACTCATCCAAAATTTGATCAATAAATGGTGTGGGAAAATTATCCTTAGGACAAGCATAGTTTAAATCATGGAAATCAGTGCATATACGGATCGTTCCCTGCTTCTTATCAACCGGAACAGGGTTTGAAACCCAATCCTTCAAGGGAATGGGATAGATAAAACTGAATTTTAACAAAGTTTCTATCTCAGCCTTAATTGCGAGTGCTTTTCTAGGATTCACCACATGCAAACATTGTCGAACAGGATTCGCATTTGGATAGGTCTTAATTTCATGTTCGACAATACGAGGGTCAATACCTAGCATTTCCTCGTATGACCAAGAAAAGATGTCACGAAATTCTTTGAACAGCTCGATATACTCCTGAATCTTAGCATGGGAACATTCTACCTCAATATAGACATTCTCAATCTTGCTAGGATCACGAGAGATATTGATAGGAATAGTAGGTGATATATTCGCCATGCTCCCATCAGCCATAGGACCAGGAGAGCTTAATGGAACCACGGGGCTACCAATCTTCTCGCTAAGAATCTCCCTAAATTCCTCATGCACCAAACGGTCAAGCTCAGGAAGAAAATAAGATCTATGATGTAACTCTTTCGAAGGTGGCTCAATAGTAGACATGGCCTCAATAATAGCTTCATCTGACGAAAAAACACTATCAAGGCAATCATGTGCATGAGAGGACTCAACTGTCCATGCAGGAAGCACATACAGGTCCTCCTCCTTCTTCCACTAAGAGGAAGGACTAGGCCCTGCAAAACCATCAATATTTGCTTGATATGCAATCATTGCTACAGGCAACGGCGCATCCATTTCGATAGGTTCGTTCAAAGGACTCGGTGTAGGAAGAATCCAAGGATCTTCCATATGGGTAGTGCAAAAAAACAACGAATTAAATGAATATGAAGCCCCATCGAAACTAGATCAAATTATAAGGACAGGTGCAGGACAACTAAATGTCCCCATAAGGGATGGATACATGCCTACACCCACACTCCCAGTTGCCGGCTGAGAATGATCGATAATCGGGATAGAAGATCCTGACGATGCACTAACACTCAGATTTTTTAATGATGTATGATCAATCGTAACAATCTTCTCATTAAATGGAAAGCATACAACTAGAAATAGAGAAGAGGCTATGGCTTGCATACTATACATCCAATTCCAACCCAATAAAATATTGTAATCAAGGGGTGCATCAACCACCTCGACCTTGATCGCGACGATCTTCCCTCCCAAATGAACCTTAAAAGAAGGAAGAATTCCATGCGGCTGAAATGATCTACCATCAAAGGCAGTCAACCTGGTAGTGGATTTAGACAACTCAGGAGAACCCAAACCCTTCCAACATGACAAATAAATCACAGAAGTAGCAGTGCCTTCATCAATCACAGTGCATTTGACGGTCATGTTAAGACATTCTACATGAATCAAGAGAGACACATAGTAAGGCAAGCGAGGCTGTAGTCCCATAGTTTCAAATTTGATGACGGAAGAAGAGTTATCATCATTCACCCCAAGAGTAGAAAGCAAAGCTTTCCTTTGCGAAGGACAACTCTGAATAACCTCAAGCGTAGACATCGCACAAGGAGTTTGGCCCAAATCCTCGACAACAGAATAGTTCTGGGAGGCTTGGGAATTAGGATTGTGCCCCGAATGCTTTAGGGCTCCCTTAGGAATGCAAGGTGCAATCTCAAGTTTATCCATAGGGTTTTCAATACGAAAAGGGATCTCAGTAGGAGGGGGTTCCTTCCCAAGGTCTGGTTGTGAAGAACCATAGTCTTTCGCACAAGTCACAACTTTAGTAGCACGAACCATGTTGATGCACCCATGACCAGTACTAGTTTTCAGTGGATTTTGATCTCCACCTGACGCAAAATGAGGATTATGGGTCGTTGAGTTCATATGTTGATTATGGGGTAAAATATTGGTTAGAACATTTGGGCCCTATGCTATGAACCTCGAGGCATCTTCCATACGAGGGCACAAGTGAGTGAGGTGGTCATCCTTACACAATTTGCAAGGAAACTTAACCTTACATTTAGACTGTTTTTCCCCCCCAGTATTATGGTCATTCTTGTCATTAAAATTGGCATTTTTGTTTCTTGTTCCCACCCTTATGATTGTTTTTACCTTTTTTCTTATTCCTTCCGGGATGCTAGTTTCCCTTCTGGTTCGACGATTGCATGAAAAGTACACTCATCATTTGGGTGGGTTGAGACAAAGTTGTGGCTTGTCCCAGAACAGATTGATTGACAAAAAATTGAGTCACTTTTTTCACAACTGAATCCACAAGTTTGGCACTTGTACAACCCACAATGCCATCAGCATGTGGTCCAGACTTGATCTTGGGATCGAAACTAGAACGCGAAGCATTAGGTATGCTCTCATATAATAATCCAGATTGAGCATAAATCAAATCCAATTCTTGTGCCCTAAAAATTTCTTGTTCCTCATTCTGAACATCGAAAGTAGAAACATCCTTCGCAATGTAAGGTAGCAACGATTTAAGGAACCACTCAAGGAGAAACTCCGACAGTATGAAAGCTTTAATCAACCTCTTCTATTTAAGCCACTCTTGGATATGGTCTAAGATATGTGTGGCTTTGTCCTACCTAAATGTTGACAATAGTTTTGTACCAACGTCGTAACGCACTGTTAGTTGGAAGTGATTGAGGAAATTCATAGCAATATCATCGAACAAAACGAATCCCCCCCTCAATATCTCTATGTACCATTTCGCTGCAAGCACGGTAAGGGTGCATTTAAATAGCCT
Source organism: Pseudotsuga menziesii (assembly GCA_001517045.1). Classification (NCBI taxonomy): domain Eukaryota; kingdom Viridiplantae; phylum Streptophyta; class Pinopsida; order Pinales; family Pinaceae; genus Pseudotsuga; species Pseudotsuga menziesii. The sequence goes on from LPNX010959392.1 coordinate 158,647, forward strand.
TAAATGGATCAAATCATCATGTAAGGAGTTGGAAGAGTACCAAAGGTGAAAGGTAGTGACATGTTCACTACAATTTTCTCTTGGTTCACCCTCAAATTTGGGAATGTCTGAGGGAAGCTTAGTAGGGATAGTCGTCCAAGCCGGGTCATGAGATACAGGATTGTTCATTAGTCTCGATAAGTCAGGTAAATTTAACATTTTGAGGAAAGGGATCCTAGGTTGAGCCGATCTATGCCATGTTCCCTGATAGTTTTTGTTCATATAAGGCTGACTACTGTAAATACCATGGCCTTGGCCATAATATCCTCCTCCTGTTTAACCCGTGTAGGGTGGCATCGAAGTATTATAATGTGGTGTACCTTGACTATGCGGTGCTACGAAGCCATAATTAGAGGAGTAAGCGGGTTGTTGATACCCATACCCATAAGGTTGATATCTTGGTCCATACTGTGGTCCATAATATTGTCTGTGAGAAGCTCCATAAGATGTCCCATGGGATATCCCATGAGAAGCTCCATAAGTAGGGATATGGGGAACTCCTTGCGATGGACCATAAGACGATCCAGAAATAGGAATATGACCTCCCGAGATAATAGGAGATACTTGACTCTGAGATACTAATGTGCGAGCATTCGCAGTACGAACCTGACTAGTAGCAACATTCTGACCTGAAGGACCACGAGAATGCAAGGGAGGAAGGGTTGTCAAAAATGCATTCAAAGGAGTAGGAATCGAGGATGAAGGGACATGTGAAGGGATGTAAGTGGTATTCCCTATGGTCACTTGTCTTGGTTCTGGTATCTGCATATGACTACTAACATTAGGTCCAGGATGGGCACGTAAGTTAGCTTCCACCACCGAGATGAAAGGCGCAATGTGACTAGTGCTTCCAAATCTCTCCGCATGGAAAGGAATAGGAGTGCCCCCAGGCATAGTGCTAGGTTCAATTTTTGACTCAACATAATGTGCCAGATCATGCGCATGGATATCAGGCATGCCATAACTAACATGACTAGTGATTGTGGGTTCATGGTGAGTCTCATCGCCCGAAAACCAATACCGGCGACCTGTGAATGAGGGATCATAGCTGAAATGTGAAGGTATATCTGGTGAAGGATCATATATAGGAGTAGGATCTTCCTCCCCAACCTCTTGAGGTGGAGAAGACATCTCAGGAATCCCATCCTCGTGATCTCCCATCATGTGTGAATCAATATGAGAAGTAGTCTACCCAGACTGTCTATTTCTCTCTCCCAAAGGAAGAAGAGATGTGGAAGACCTAAGTCCTACTAAACGACGAGAACGGTGAAGTGCTGCACCTAAATCCACAATGACTCAAAAAATGAAAAAGACTCTATCGAATTACGTAAATCCTAGGAAAACTAGCGTGCACAAAGCATACACCTATATAATGTGAATCCAAATCACAAGCAAGCAAGGGTAGGATATGTGAGCTCTCAAATGAAGCAGATATGTCTCACCTAGGAGAGGCTTGAGACTCCCATACACAACAAGCATAGGTTCGTAACCAATTATTGTGGCCCTCAGCTTCAACGCATATAGCGACTATGTTGTCCAACCCCAATCTGGTCGGTACACCTGTAGAATAACCTTTGTGAAGTACCCCCTTGATAACCTAGGTAAGGAAACTAAGGTCACCTCAATATAATCAATGCTCAGGAAGACAGTCGCAGGGGAGATTGACCATATGGGTAGGGTAGAAAAGCCCGAAACTCCCGAAAGAGCCCCCAAATATGAATACAATCCTGGAAATATCTCTGGTACTACTCAGTTATGACTAGGGGTCATCCCAATCAATAACCACTCACACTGCCTCATGCTTAACTCCCTTGTAAGAGGAGGATCCTGAGAAACACTGATTATACCAAGGAATTTCACACTCTCACCTGGACAGACACATACATGTTCTTGTTTAGTGGTCTTGGAGAATTTACTCACAATGAACTATTGCAAGACCCTAAAACCTAATCTTGTTGGTGCACCCTATAAAATAAAAGAGTGTAATTCATTTTATTATGTGTTGATTTTAATTGGCTTATTACTCAAAAGGTTAAATGATCGTCCAACTAATGGTGTTATGACACAACAAGAAGTAAAATGCACACCTAACAATCAATGTAAATGCATTGTGTCAAATGAAAAATGGGGTATGCTACTACGTGAAATGAAAAATTCTCCTTCAAATGAAAAATGCAGTCATTCCTATATGAAAATTTGACTAATACTTTTTCAAGCAAACCTAGTGCAAGTACCATGCAAAATGAAAAATGCAATGATGCATAATGATGCAAAGAAGCAAATATTTTTGTAATTTTTTTGAATTAAAATGAGATAATAAAGCAAAATAATGACTCTACCATCCCCATACTCTACAAGCACTATCAAATAGAACCCACGCAAAGCATTAAGGCAAAAGAGACCTAATGCACTAATCCCAAAACAAAAAATAGAAAATTCAATGACAAGAACATTCTTAAAAAATTCAACCTAAAAAGCGTCTCTCGTCAGAAACAGAGGTGTATACAAACTCTAGAAGCATCCAAGGAGACTCAGCAATCATCAAAACTCACCCAGCAACACTTAGTCTTCCCCGAAAAGGAAAAACTCAAGGCATACGCCACTGTATGCAGAAAACCCGCGTGTATACGTGGAAATCCCAGTAAAAACCACGTCTACATGCGACGGTGAAGCAAAAACTCATGTACAAGAAGAAAAAGAGATAAAAAAGAAGGTAAACAGACAAGTTGAGACAAAATTTACTCCTATCAGACACTACCAGGCAAACATGCCCCCAGACCAGACTCAGAAACAGAGAAATTAGAACAATTCAAGAACATTGAATGCCGATAAAAAACCCCAGAAGGAAATGACTAGGAACTCCCGAGTATGGTCGCCAATTCTGTTATGGAAAAAACTTCCTATGGATTGGGGTACCACAATAGACAGAGTAACCATAGAAATCAATCCTTGCCTATACGCAAGAGAAACCAAACATCTAACACTAAAGGATCTCAAAACATACCTTATTCCAGACAGTTGACGTAGATCCCCGTTGAGCTTTTCCACCCTCTCTTGTATTCATAATTTTCTCTCTCAACATTCAGCAAATAAAACAAGCATGCTATATATAGTTGTGTTAGACCTAATATAGCATATATAATCAATAACATATAAGCATTTAAAAGCATCCATGGATTCAATACTCATTTAAATACACATTATTGGACAGGAAAAGATATTTCTATTAANTACAATAGTTACAACCTCTATTAGCACATCTACGAATCGAAGAAACTGAGTCCTCCACCTCGGCCTCCACCACTTCAATCCTCCATCTCTTGATAGCAAGATCACAAGAAAAGGCAAGCTTGGGAAGAACAAAAAGTGCTCCAAGGGATAAAGGGATGTAGACTCAAGTATAAGCTCCGGCAACAATGGACTATAGTTTTCTTACTCTTCAATTCCTCTCTCTTCAATGTATCCAAAGGATTCTTTATATAGTGCTTCAATGGGGTAATGGAAGGTCAAATCTAAGCGATCTCAAGGCATATGGAAGGCCAAGAGACAAGTGACTCTGATCCAAATCAAGGAAAACTCCAAAACTATTTGGCCTTTTGCACACATCCTGATGTACGCGGGTTTAAGGATCAAGTCCACATATATACGCGAGAATATGTTTAAAAGTCACGTATAGCAAATAATGCATGGTTTTAGGGATGATCTTGGAAACATCAAATGTACAAAAAAGGTCCATGGGGTCTAAAGAGTCTGTAGAGGGACATGGAAGTCCATAAAGGTGTGATCCACCATGTGTGGTAAAATTAGCTGTAACAAGGAGGTCAAGCAAGCACCCAGCTACGTGGCCTGTGAGAAAACCCTCCTCGCAAAAGGGAGAGGGCAGTACAAGAATGATAAACCTCTTAAGAGGTTTATCATCATCAAATGCATGGCCACCCTTTTTTCAGTTCCCTCCTATAACGGTGTTACCAGATGAAGGAGGGGCTGGGAAAATGGCTGAGCATCGGAGTGGGGGTTTTCTTGTCATCCTTTGAGCACCATGGTTTGAAGGAGGTAGACTGGTCAAAGGAGGCAGAAAGACACATCTAAAGCGGTCTGAGCCAGCAATAGACCAATACCAAGCGATGTAAAATTTGTTTTCATGCCAAATTACCTTAACGAAGAAAAATCTATGCTATCAGTCTGAATTACCATGCATGGAAGCCCCAAAATGTTTATTAATATTTTTAAATCATGGCGATAGTTCCACTCTTTGAACTATTAGTGTCTGATTGTGACTAAAAACAGTTTTTAGGTTTTGTTTCGGAGAATAATCTCAGCACTGAAGTAGTATAAATATACTCCCGATAGAGGGAGATAAGGATTGGTTGGGAAACTTTCAAGGGATGAGGCTTTCCATTGTAATTAGTCTCTAGTTTCCATGTTATGAATAAATTGCAAAGGAAGGATTCTCTTTCAAGGCAGAGATTCCTGTGTCGTCGTTTCTTTCAATATGTAATTTCCTTACATGAAATGTTCATCCTGTTTTCATTCCAGTTTGTTAGTTTCTTTCATGTCTGAAATAAGTGTATAACAGTTTGGAATTCATACATGCTGTGTTCCCTCTACTTTTTTAGATATTCATTTAATATTTCTTCTAAAGTTACACAGAATTCATCCTATAGATGCTCTGCGTGATGGACTGTTCCCTCTCATCTACTAATCACCTGCTAAATATCTCCTGATTGTAAGATCAACAACTATCTTGCCTCTGTTTGTAAATTTACGTCATTCTTTACCTCCTGCAATATGTTCCCTACCCAGACCTTCGACTCCATTTCCCAATGGTTCCTTTCTCTGATAGTCCCACTTGCATCTTACATCAACGCACCCTCCCTATTCAGGATTCTGGCCTCTTGACCATTCTGGATCGAATATCTTATGTGAGTAAATCTGGAGAGTAAGTGAGAGATCCCTCTCTGATTGTGTCGGGCCAGAGGCACAGTCTAAAGTGGTTCTGTTGTTTCCTTGGAGAGAACCCTTTTCCTCCCAACCTATGGGATCAATCTCGGTGCTAACAATTACCATAGGCCATAAATTCATCCATGTATACCTCCACACAGTCATGTATAAGATCGGAAAAGATTCCTAAGACTACTCACTGGAAAGTGGTATGTGCATTACATAATCCAAATGGAAAAACTCGATAAGTGTGTGTTCTCCAAGGGCATGTAAAAGTGGTCTTGTCTTGATCTTCATGTGCTATTAAAATCTGGTTGTAACCACTATACCCGTCAAGAAAGGAAAAATACTATTTACCTGACAGAGTATCTAATACTTGATCAATAAAAGGTAAAGGAAAGTATTCTTTAAGTGTAGCTTTGTTTAGCTCTCTAAAATCAAAACAAATATGCCATTTCCCTGTAACTTTCTTTGGGACTACTACTAAAGGAGATACCCATTTACTATCGGATATAGGATAGATGAAACTAACAGTGAGGAGTTTTTGTAATTCTTCTTTTACTATATCCTTTAGAGAAGGATTAATCCTCCTCTGTGGATACCTTACAGGTGACATGCTTGGATCCATATAAATATGGTGAAAACAGGTGTCAGGGTGTATACCCTTCATATCGGTGTATTCCCATGCAAATTCTCCTGCTTGGTTTTCACTTAATCCTGCGTTTATATGTAGAAATTTTTCAGGACCAACCTCACAAGGTATGGTATATGGTCCTGTATGCTATTCAATCATGAATACGCAAGGTGTCTCTGTAAAAATTGAGAGATCCATATTCTCTTGAAACTTATCTCCAAAAATCTGATTGAATTGAGAAAAAGACTGAGGAAAGTCTGTACAGGTTGTTGAAGAAACAAACTAGTTTAATTCGTTCTCAGTGGTATTCTCTTGAAGTGCCAAGGAGAAATCAATAGGAAGCGAGAGATCATCAAAGTATTCATTCCCAAAAGAAAAATTTAACCACCATGAATTTTCAGTTATTGGTTGTGTTGGGGGGTATAAAATAAGTCTTTGTGTGGACAACCCATTGGAAATAGTCATCTCTCCATCCCTACATCCTAGAAAAGCATTTTTAGTAGCTAACCATGGTCTTCCCAAAATAATAGGATGCCCTTTATAAGTATCCTTTGATTCTACAACCATAAATTCGACAGGGTATTCCCATGAGGCTACTGATACAACAATGTCATCCAAGACTCCAACAAGTTTTATCATAGTACGGTCTGCTAGTTCTAGGATGTGTTGGGCACCCTATATGCAAGTTAATTAAATCCAACACACAGAGCATTCAATATAAATTTTCAACCCAGGGAAGTATCTTATTTCAAGGATAACATGCACTATATAGGATTTAAACACTAAGTAGCTGATGCTGTAAGTAAATGATCCTACTTTCTTGTTCATCCACACTCCTCCCATAATCCACTTAATCTAATTTACTTTCTCAAGAATGCAATCACAAGTACATTCTTACGATTCTTAATCTAGAATTAAAAGATTCAAGAAATAAAATCTAGATTACTTTTGTATAAAGTAAAATCCCTAATTACCAAACCATCTAAATATCCATCCAACTATCTTGATTCAGTTATTCTAGAAATCCAAAGTACATGAATTAAATTCAGTTATTCTAGAAATTCAAAATACAGGAATGAAATTATGCAATTATAAATGTGAAGGAACAAACTGCAAAGATCTAAAGAAAACAGCAATTGAAATAACTAGGGATGAACAGGGTTGTTACAACTATCACACAATTGCATAAAATACAGTTAACTTATATAGTCGACTGACACACCACACCACTACAGTTTTACAGGAGATACAATTACTGATTATTCAAATGACACACAGTAAATCGATAACTATTGCTGCTTACTGTAAATAAAGGAATTTATCACAAAATCACACAACAGATAAATACAATACCTAATTAACTCAGCTATCCCTATGGGAAGGCAGGCCCAGCCTTCACACAGAGATGCTGGAAGTAACACAAGTTAAAACACCGAGATCTAAAAAATCAAACTCCTTGTATTAAAAAGTGGCAGATAAGAACGCAACCTTAATCACAGCTGATACAATAATTTGGTTAAATTTTAAACCCCTTGCTTGGAATAGTTCCCAGTATTTATACAATTACAATCATAACATCTTCTTACTATTATTGGGCATCCATGAACATCTCTGGTCTTCAGGATGCCCTAATTATGATGAGCTATTATAGTCATGGAAAGATGAGAGCAGAGGATATAGGAAATTTGTTATTCGAGCCAGAAATAGTGATCATGATTAATTGAGAAGATACTCCGCGGATTGCAGCTAATTTTGAGCAGCAGTGCACTATTGCCTCCAAATCTGTCATAGTCTGTCATAGTTACCCTTGTACAACTCGCATGGAATAATACCCTTGGACCGCGTTCTTTGGGAAACGATGGAATGGATGGCGATCAACTCAGCAATGAATGTCCATCCCTCATTTGGCATGTTCGGCTCGCTACACTTGTATTCTTTACATCTCGAATTATCTTTATAAAACCACCATATGTTAGCACAATTTAAGATGTAAATCCCTGATTACCACAATCCTAATCATTAATAAAATAAGACAATGATTAACCATACCTGCATGACTTGATGGATTATGTGAAGGAAAAACATATGTTTGGTATGCATAATAGAGTAGGATAAGGAAAAAAGAGATAGATAAGGGTGGTCAAAAAGGGGTCATTTATGGGCCCAACATCTCCCCCCAACTGTCCTATTGCATGTCCTCATGCAACAACATCCATTATTCTGAATCTAAATCTGCCATTGTGCTTCGTTCGTGGAGAGAATAAAAGTTGTATGGGAATTCAGATGTCCCATGTTTTTCTACAAATCCCTTATGGACAACCCAATATCTCCAACACTTATCCTCTTCTGCTCTTGTCAACGATAAATCTCCCTTGTATGGTTTTGTTGGCCACCAAATCAGAGGAAATTTAAATTTTAGTCCCAACCAATTAACCTCACATTCCCTCATGCATACAACATAACCCTCAATCCTAGAGAGTGCTTGTTCAAAATTCATGTAACCTGCAACCTGCCATCTGTGTTGACTACCTTCAAAAGACACTCGTTGATGCATGGAAATATTGCTGGTACAAGTAGAAATAACCCTTTCTTGAAGTTCCATTATATGCTGAGTTTGGTTAGGACATGAGAGTAAACTCTAATGTTGAGCAAGGAGAAGATGAGGCTTCTGATATTTTCTTCGAATCCAAAGATTAGAGTGGGCCTCATTGTGAGAGAAAGTTTGAAAATACCTTTCCCACTAAATATGATTACTCACAAAGGAGGAAAAATCCCTCAGCTAAACATCACCTGAGAAAGGGACAGGATTTGAATGGCGGTCCAAAGGGCAAGCCAACTCATGCAAATAAATCTCACATAGAAAATTATGGTCCTAAAAGTCACTTCCCATAATTGTTTCCAGGAATTTAGCTAAGGTTGTTATTTCATATGGCCTCCCTTCTTTTACAGCCCTCAGTTTAAACCAAATGAACTGCTCAAATAAAAATACATGGTAAGAGGAAGATGGTACTCTGGTACCCAACAATTCCTAAGAAAGAGTATACAGCTGATCTTTTTCCACTTGCATGGATTTGAATTTTTTTAGCTCCTTTAGCTCCTTCTGTAACTCCTCCCCACGGATTTTCTGCGTCATGATTTCTTTTGCCCATTTTTCCTTCAATCCCCTAATGGTCTTTCTATGTTCAGCGAGGGAAACCATCCCTTCTTGATATCTCTCCACCTGACTCCTCCACTTCCTAACTTCTATTCTCAGGATCGAGAGTTCTTTTGTAAGCTTCAGGATGTTCTTCATGATCAGAATCCAAATTGATAAAATTTTGAGGGAGTTGAGTCCATACCTTATCACCTGATGTGCCAAATTGAACATCCTGTACTTTTGAGGTCACTTCTAGGGGTGTTGGTTGTTTTGTTACAGTGTCCCTTCCTGGAATTTCTCCTGCAGCAACTTCAACCATAGGTGTTTCTGAAACAAATTTTGGAGATGCTGGTTCTTGTGTAACAGTATCCTTTCTTTGCAGTTCTCCTATAGCAACTTCAGTAGCTGATTGTGAGGATGTTGGTTCTTGTGGAACAACCTCCTCCTAAATTTTAATCTCCTTATCTACCGATTATCAGCTGCAGCTTTGACGGTGGGATGAAAGGCCTCTGGTTCTTATGTAACAGAGCCCCACCCTTCTCTTTCTTCATGCCAATGGGATTGTAGAGTTGCTTTCATGTATTTTTCAATATGGAGCTGTTCCTCGAGGATTTCAGTGTCCCCCGAGGACTGTTATTGCATTTTTCATCCTCTCCTAAATCCAAATCACGAATGATGACCATCTCGGGATTGACTTCTGGTTGCAGCATGAGAGTATCCACAGAAATTTCTAAGGATGTTGGTTCTTGTGTAGCAACATCCTGGTTAAATTCCTCATTTTCCTGCTATTGGGATTCCATTTCTATTATCTCTGTGTCCTGAGACTATTCAGGAGTCACAGTGCAAAATTCTTCATTAAATTCCATAATATTTCCAATCCCTAGTTCTTCTTCCCCCATTTGGGTGGGAACTTCAACAGGAATATTCAAAGATGCTGGTTCTTGTGTATCAGCGTCTTATTCGACCTCATCATCATTCTACTATTGGGGTTCCAACTCTATTAGTTCTGTGTCTTGAGAAGGTTCAGGAGTCACAACGCAGACTTCTTCAACAAAATCAGGAATAACCTCGTCCTCTAGTTCATCTATCCCAATTTGTGTGGGAACTTCAACAGGAATATTCAAAGATGTTGGTTCTTGTGTATCAGCACACTGTTTATCTGCTACTTGCCTTTGCTGGATTTTATCTTGGGGATCTTCACCATCCTTTCAATCAGGTTGTCCTTGTTCTTCCATAGCTATAGGTATGGGTTGTTGTGTCATAAAGGCATGAACTATGACTTTGTAACCTGACTAGTTAAATATTTCTCCACACACAGGACAAACAACTATTTCTTCCTCATCACCAACCTCAGCAAGAGTTGATCCTTCTAATTGGTCTGCAGCTTCAACCAATGTTTGCAGCTTCCTTTCACCCTGTTTCTTCCATGCTTCCTTAAAATTTTCTAGTTCTTTTCCAAGTGATTTAATTTCCTCCTTTAATAGCCCATTTTCATAGAGAAGTCCTTCAATTTGAGGTTCTTCTGCAACCGGTTCCTGTGGGGCATCATTTTCTTTGGGTCTCACAATGGGGAATTCGATTTATGTTTCTAAGGTTTCCCATCTTGCCCATGCTACTTTTGCTGCTGTAACTGACCGGGTTCTTTTTCATCTTATTGGTGGTGATACCTATATTTCTTCTCTTGATCTCCTCCTTTTTCTCTATGGTGCCATAATTTCTAGATTTGTAGCTGATGTGGAAGGGATATCCTCTGTTTCAACATTTTCTTGTTCTTCCACAATCAGAGTTCTTCCCCATTCAGGGGAAGATTCAATGGTCAACACCTTCGTGTTTTCTTCTATTATCCTGGCTCTAACATCTTCGACTTCAACTATCGTAGCATTTAATGCTGCTCCAGTTTTAGCCTCTGTTGTTAGAGATTCCATATTATTTAGTCTCTCTATATGGTTTTCTTGTGCATTCTCCCCCAATTGTTCTTCTTGGTCCTCTGACTGATCCTCTGATCCAGTCTGATTTCCCCTGCCCAACTAAATTGGAGGGACTCTGAACCTCATGTTGCTCTTCATTTCCCTGCAACTGTTGATTGGCAAGCTCTTCTTGGTTTTGAACAGGCCCCAAGAGTATAGGTACTTCTACTTCCTATTCTATTGGAACACCAGGAAAAAGGGCGGGTTTCTGAATTTGACCTGTAAATTTCTCCCAGGTTTTCTTCCGTTGAGCTAAGGCCCATAAAATTATTAATTTGATTAGGCCATGGTGGGTAATGGAGGAGTTTGGATGCTTGGTTGTTCTAACAAACCCCGCAATATGGTGTAAATCATTGAATAGATAAAATGGAATTTTTAGTAATGCCCTATGACGGAGATGAGATAATAGAGGAAAATCAGAGTAATAAATTGCTTGATACCTACCTTCACAGGTGATATAATTCTTGAGGAAAATTGCTACTAGATCCCATGGCCAAGGTAGTGACTGATACACTATCCCTCTCTGTGACTATTGAATGTGCTCCCCTTCTCTCAGAAAATCATGTACTACTATAGCATTGGGGGTTCTTCATCCAAACCAAGCTCTGCCCACCCGAGGAAGGCCAGTGACCTCAGCCACTATTTCTTCAGAGACTTCGATACGTAACCCCCGAACCTATGAGTGGGTTTCTGTAATATTTAACCAAAATTGTAGAGTTGTCTCCTAATGAAACCCATTCATCCGTTTTAATAATTCAGTCCAACCCGCAACTTATAAAATAGAAAAAACTTTGGCATTTCTGCTTAGTTCTCGCGTGTTTGGAGGTTCATACCGAGCTAGGATACCCATGTTTGTTTGCTTTCAGAAGTGTTTCTCAGTCCAACATATTACAAATTCCGACAATTGAGGTTAAAGCACAGAGTATGCAAGAACAGCTGAGAGTGGAGTTGGGTAAATTCGAAAAGTTTCACAACATATGAATTTTTGGAATTTTATCCCAAATTAGGAAAGGTGGAGGTTATCAGGTAACATAAATAGCCATTAAGTCGTACGAGTGGATGGTTAACGATATGCAGGTGTAATAATGGGCATAGAAAGGAAGGTATGATTAATGTTGTCAGATCTAGTTAATACTTAATCAAGTAGATAATCAAAACTATACCTTCAAAAATATGCGATGAATGGTGACCTTTAGAAAATAGTAGAGCATATAAAGTGCAGCCATTTAAGTGTAATCATTATTGCAAGTATGTTGTGATGACCTTTTCTACCGGCAAACCAAAACCATCGTGTCAAATTGGTCGGAAACATAATGAATGCTAGAATATAAATCGAAATCGTCGTCATCAGGAATTGGAGCCCGATCTGGAGGAGTCACTAACCACGGTTGCAAAGAATTCTTCCAATAATGGAGGAGTCATGGCCTCAAACCATAGAGAAATCAAGCAATTTAGCATAGTCAAGGCCGTGAATTAAAAAAAAAAATCAGCCAATTGTGGCAGAGTCGCAGCTGCTGGAAAAGGGAAACATAGTAGAAATGGAACGATGTCGCAACTACCGGAAAAGGTGAAAATGGAAAAAAGTGAAACGGTGTCGCAGCTGTCGAAAAAGGTGAAAATGGACAAAAGTGAAACGGTGTTGTAGCTACCAGAAAATGTGAAAATCTTTAAGTTGATGGGATTGGACGATGTTGCAGCTATGCGGAACAGGGTAAAGGGCGGGAGTTTACGATGTTGCAGCTGCACGAAATGGGGTAAAGGGCGAGATTTTACGGTGTTGCAACTGCACGAAATGGAATAAAGGGCGGGAGTTTTATGGTGTTGAAGCTGCGTGGAACAAAATAAAGGGTAGGATTTTTCACTGTTGCAGCTGCAACATATTTGTTCAAGGAATTCTCTTCTGATGCAAGAGGTTATAGAAGGATGACCCTAGTCAATAGGCCCGATAATGACCACTTCTCCTTAGGCACTTCCCTACACATTTTTTTTTTAAACAGATCAAGTGCAAAAGAAAAAGATAACAATAATAGTAAAAATATCAATTTTTTTATGTACAAAAAAAAATTTATGTAAGATTTACAGCGATTAACTAAGGATTGACAGGGGCAGAGAAAGATTCCTGCCCTTGTTCTAACTGGTAGTCTGGATCAGCTACAATCTGTGAAGTGAATGCCTCTTTTGAAATGGGCTTATGGTACAATCGTAGCCTGTGACCATTAGCAAATAATGGTGCACGATTCTCATCAATGGTTACCAGGAAGACTGTATCATTATCAAATACTATGTCTACCAGGTATCAGGCCAACCTTCTTGTGCGTAATTTACCCTTGAAGTCTCTTTTGAATCTTGAATCGTATAATAATTCCCAATCTCCTTCGCAAAAGAGTTTCTTTTTGATGAATCGGTCATGCCAATTGGATCTCTGTTGCTGGATTAATACTGTCTAATCCACAGCAGCTAAACGGTTCTCGTCAAGTTCATTTAATTGATTCAATATTCTCTTCTGGGCTTAGGTCACACCTAAGTTTACCTTGGTAGCTTTCTTCAAAGTCTTAATTTCAAATTCAATCGGGAAGAAATCACTTTTCCCATACACCAAGTCATAAGGAGAGAAACCTGTAGTGTTTCGCCAAGTAGTATGATATTCCCACAATGCTTCCGGAAGTCTATCAGCCCAATCTCTATGATGGTTCTTGACCATTTTGGTAAGGATGGCTTCAATAACTTTGTTAGTGCTTTCTACCTAGCCATTGGCTTGGGGATGGTATGGTGAAGCTATCCGGTGATGAATATGGTACTTTTGTAGCAAAGCTTCGAATTGATGTGACACAAATTGAGGTCCTCCATCGGTAACCACTTCCTTGGGTACTCCGAAATGGGTAAAGATTTCACCATATAGGAAATCAATCACAGCCTGGTCATTGGCTTTCACCAAAGCCACAGCTTCCACCCATTTCGTCATGTAGTTGGCACAAACCAAGTTGTAGGCTTTTTGCCTAGAATGAGGACTGATAGGACCAACAAAATCTAGCGCCCATCTGTCAAACGGTTCAACCACCAGTTGCGGTTGAAGAGGCATTTGATCCAATCTATTGGGTTGTCCCATCCTCTGGTAGCTATCACAAGACTGGACATATGTCTTTGCATCCCTAAAAAGGGTCAGCCAATAGTAGCCCATTCTCATCGCTTTGTGTCATGTCCTCCTATCTGCAAAATGTCCCCCACAAGACTCATCATGGCAGGCCTTCAAAATATGGAATATTTCATCTTCTCTTACACATCTTCTGATCTCAAGATGAGGGCCTATGTAGAAGAGATGGCCATCTATCCAACAATACCTAGCACTTTGTTGAATAATTTTACTCTTTTCTCTTTTGGAAAAATGTGCCGGAAGCTTTCCTGCAGCCAAGTAGTTAGCGACATCTAGATACCAAGGGGAGTGAGCTGAAACTGCAAATAAGTGTTCATATGGAAAAGAGTCCTCAACAGGCAAATTATCATCACTGTTAGTAAAACGAGATAATAAATCAGCGACAACATTTTATTTTCCAGGTCTGTCTATAATGGTGATATCAAATTCTTGTAATAATAACATCCATCTTGTTACCCTAGCATTTGTAACAGGTTTATTCATTAAATATTTTATGGCCGAGTGGTCAATGTGCACAAATGTAGGATATCCAGTGATATAATGTCGAAATTTGTTAATGGAGTAAACAATGGCTAAAAACTCCTTCTCGGTAAGAGTATAATTAAGTTCAACAGGGGCTAGGTTTTTACTAATATAATAAACTGCATAAGGTGCTTGACCATCCTGCTATCCTAAAACTGCTCCAATGGCAATATCAGAAGCATCTGAAGAAATGTGAAAAGGCAGGGTCCAATTGGGCCCTCTTAGGATGGGAGCTATGGATAGCTTCTCCTTAATTTTAAAAAATGATGTCTAGCATGCCTCATTCCAAATAAATTGCACATCCTTCATTAATAGAGAAAACAAAGGAGAGGCAAGTTTGGAAAAGTTTCTATAAATCTTCGGTAATATCCAACATGCCCCAAGAAACTTCACACTTCCTTTTGAGTTGCAGGAGTAGGTATATTTTTTATTACCTTGATTTTAGAGGGGTCCATCTGGATTCCATCAGCAGAGATAAAATTCCCCAACACCACTCCCTCACTCATCATCATATGGCACTTTTCAGTGCTCAAAGATATCTGGGTCTGTTCGCAGTGAGTTAAAACCTTTTCCAAATTTTTCAATGATTCTTCAAAATATTTGCCATAAGGAGTAAAATCATCGATAAAAATTTTCATACTATCATTAAATAATTTTGAAAATATTCCAATCACATCTCTTTTAAATGTGGTTGGTGCATTGCATAAACCAAAGGGAAGCACTCTATATGCAAAAGTTCCCCAGGGACTGGTGAAGGTAGTTTTATCCTGGTCTTTAGGACCAATCTGGATTTGATTGTACCCAGTAAACCCATCCAGGAAGGAGAGGAACTTCTTCCCGGATAAAGTGTCAAGTACTTGATCGATGAAAGGCAGAGGAAAATGATCTTTCTATGTTGCCTTGTTCATCTCTCTATAGTTGACACAAACTCTCCATTTACCATTCTTCTTAGGTACTATTACGAGTGGAGACACCCATTCATTGTCTGAAATGGGATATATAAATCCTACTTCCAAGAGTTTCTGAATTTCTTCTTTCACTATGTCCCTAATATTGGGGTTCATTCTTCGTTGAGGCTAGCACATAGGTCAGGAGTCACTTTTGATATAAATGTGATGGGTGCACAGATTAGACGGGATGCCCCTCGTGTCTATGTACTCCTAGGAAAATTCCCCCTTGTATTTTTTTAAGAGATTGATTACATGCTTCTGTTCATCTGGGGAAAGGCTAGGATTAATATTCATGGTTTTCCAAACTCTACCTTGATAGGAACACTTTTCAAATTTTTCAGCACTAGAACTATGTGAGTGTCACTGACTAATGCCTCTTCTGTGAGATTTTCTTGTTCCTCTTCACCTAGAGTAGCATTCAGAATCTAATAAATTTTCTTATTGACAGAAGTGGGTTCACTCATGAAATTATTAATGGCATTGTCTTCAGTTTCATGTTTAAAAGTTAAGTCCTTCCCTATCATTAATAATGGTTGAACACCCTCTTCTTCCTCTGGCTCCATCCATAATGGAGTCTCAGCTTCTAAGCTCAACCAAGCTGGAGGATAGAGAGTGAGGTTCTTTATCTCAGTTCCATCTGATATGGTCATAGACCCAGATCGACAGCTGATGCAAGCATCAGTTGTAGCTAACTAGATCCTTCCCAGGATCAATGAGTGTCCTCCTAGCTACGACTTAGGTTGTAAAACCAAGAAGTCAGCAGGATACTCCCAAGAATTAGCTAAGATAATGAGATCATCCAAGATTCCTTCAGGTTTAATAGTGGATATATCTCCCAATTCTAAAATGGTAGGAGTTGGCCTGAGATTAGTGAGCCCAAGTTTTTTTATAGTTTCAATAGTCATAACGTTAATTGTTGCTCCTAATTCTACCAATACATTGGGTATTTGTGTGCGCCCAATCTGCACAGTGACAATGGGATTCCCAGGGTCGTCGTATTTGGCCAAGAGGGTTTTTCCCATTATTAATGCAGATAATTTCCCTATGACATGAACAGTGGGAGGATCCCTGGGTTTCCTTCCTGGTTTCCTTGTACACAAATCCCAAATAGTTCTGGCATAGATAGGTACCTCTTGAAGGGCCTAAAGGAGTGGAATTTCAACATAAATATTTTTTAACTCTCCTAAGAGGTTAAACTGAGGTTTTCCCACTACCTTTGGTAACATTAATAATTTTGGGTATGGTGATTCCCTAATCAACTATGTAGGTTGTGTGTCAATAAATGTGACTTTCTATGTCTCAGTCATCATATTAGTAGGATGTTCAGTGTCTTCAATAATGGGGGTCACTGTATTGGATAAATACTATGTATCCATCCCTTCTTCATGCATAGAGGACAGAACATCCTCAATGATCAAAGGCTCCACTACCTTTCCTGATCGTAAGTGGATATCATTGCAGGGTACAGGAGTAATGGAGTAAGAAAGCATGTTGACAGTCTCAAAATGATGGACTACTTTATTATTTTGGTTAGGGTTAGGTTGAGCAAGCAGCTGAGGTCATATTGGCATATTGGGGACAGCATTATTGTGGAGTTGCAGTTGTGACTACTGATAAGGCTAAGGATATTGAGAAGGGTATGGTTGTTGAGTAAATGTTTGATGTGGAAGCTGTTGAGAGGGTTGGTTATGGGGAAATTGGTTCCCTGGATAGAAATTATTCCATCCAGGAAACCAAGAATTTTGTTGGTTTGGTGGCTGTGGTGGCTGTGTCCAAGGGTTCCAGGAGTTAAAAATTTTCATTGAAGGTTGAGAGGGGTACCATTGAGGATTAGAATATGATGAAGGGAATTGTGTATTCATATGCTGCATATTATTCCAATTATTCATGTTATTCAAAAATGAAAACAAGCCTGGAGTCATACCTTGATTTCAAGGTTTCCAAGGCTTCTTTTGTGCAATAAAGTAAGTTGGTTCCACATCTGGAGTTGATGCCTATAGAACAGCCTTTACTTGAGGTAGTGAAGAGCATTCTTTTGTGTCATGGTTCAGCTCACACAGCTGACACACTTCTACCTTTTCGAGCGGGCACTCCTTCAGAGGGTGGTTCTTCCTACATTTAGGGCATTATACACCTAGTGTGAGATCCTCTATTGCTTGTTTCTACTTTTCCCTCAGGACATCTATTTCCAAGGAGATGGAGCTCATCATTTCTGTTTTGAAATTTTCAAGGAGATTTCCTATCTTTGCACGGGTGGCTCCTCCATTAGATGAATTTTGTGTTCTATTGAAGACATCACATTCTAATTTGTCCCATTTTTCTTGTTTGTTATTCCTGGAAGACCCTCTAGAATACCTTTTGTACAGTTCCACGATCTTTTCAAAGGACTCCTTGGAGATATCCCCCTTTCCTAACAGGTTTAACATGTCTAGGCAATCATCCCTAATCCCATGAAGTAGGATTATTTCAAGCACATCTAACCCCATATTAGTCTGTCCAGCTCTCTGCACATTATATAAAATCCTTTTGACAAAATCTTCCAGAATTTCGTCATCCCTCTGTATCATTTTAAACAATTCTTCTCTCTTATCCTTGGTATTGAAATACTCTTGATATTTCTCCAGGAACACCCATTTCATCCTATCCCAGTTAGTGATAGTTCTGCATCCCAGGCTCATAAACCAACATAATGCATTGTCCTTTAGAGTGGCAGGAAAAAGTTCCAGCTTCTGTGCATTGGTGGTGTAGTCATAGCTACGACAGAGGATGTCAAATTTGAAAAGAAATTTGTCTGGATCCTCTGCTGCTTTTCCATAAAAGCAAGGCAACATCGATGGTGATATATTTTTCATGGGGGCTGTCCCTTCTGGCTGTTGAATTGGGAATTGAAGTGTAGCAACTGTCCCTTCAGGCACAGAATTACCCTCATGATGATGATTTTCACCCATCTTCCTCTTTGGGATCATGTCTATTGCTCATATCTTCCTCTATTTTATCCTCTTCATCCTTCCACTCCTCTTTAGTCACAACCTTCTCATTAATGTGATAGATCAAATCTCATTCAATCGATCCTGCAGTACTAACTCTGTCTTCCTTCGCAAGGGTATCCGAGGGTGTTACAGCTCCTCATGTGTTCTCCATTATAGAGACTGATGCTGCCACTCTAGGAGTGACAGGGCTTCTTCTAATAGGTGTTTCTTGATAGTGAGACCCAGTATAATAATTTGTTCTACCAACCAGGTCGTCAATGAATGTTCTTCTTCCCAATGTTTGATTTCACCCACGTCCTCAACCACCTGCAATGTTAGTGTTCTGTGGGGTTCTAGGATTTATAAGATGGTCACGTTGTACCCTTCTTGTATTCATGCAACCCAAATCATGCAAAATTCAAAACAAACTGAATAAGGATGAATAAATATAATTACTGGATGCAACTACTACAGTGTCTAATACCTATCCTCCCTGGCAACGGTGCCAAAATCTTGGGCACCCTATATGCAAGTTAATTAAAGCCAACATATAGAGTGTTCAATATAAATTGTCAACCCAGGGAAGTCTCTTATTTCAAGGATAATATGCACTATATATGCTTTAAACACTAATTAGTTGATGCTGTAAGTAAATGATCCTACTTTCCTGTTCAGCCACACTCATCCCATAATCCACTTAATCTAATTTACTTTCTCAAGAATGCAATCACAAGTACCTTCTTATGATTCTTAATCTAGAATTAAAAGATTCAGGAAATAAAATTTAGATTACTTTTGCAGAATGTAAAATCCCTAATTACCATACCATCTAAAGATCCATCAAAATATCCCGATTCAATTATTCTAGAAATCCAAAGTACATGAATTAAATTCAGTTATTCTAGAAATTCAAAGTACAGGAATGAAATTATGCAATTATAAATGCGAAGGAACAAACTGCAAAGATCTAAAGAAAACGGCAATTGAAATAACTAGGGATGAACAGGGTTGTTACAGCTATCACACAGTTGCATAAAAGACAGTTAACCTATACAGTCGACTGACACACCACACCAGTGCATTTTTACAGGAGATGCAATTACTGATTATTCAAATGACACACAATAAATCGATAACTGTTGCAGCTTATTGTAAATAAAGGAAGTTATCACAAAATCACACAACAGAATAAATACAATACCTAATTAACTTAGCAATCCCTGTGGGAAGGGAGGCCCAACCTTCACACAAAGATGCTAGAAGTAACACACGTTAAAACACCGAGATCTGAAGAATCAAACTCCTTGTATTAAAAAGTGGTAGATGAGCACACAACCTTAATCACAGCTGATACAATAATTTGGTTAAATTTTCAACCCCTGTCTCAGAATAGTTCCCAATATTTATACAATTACAATCATAACATCTTCTTACTATTATCAGGCAACCATGAAGATCTCTAATCTTCAGGCTGCCCTAATTACGATGAGCTATTACAGTCGTGGCAAGATTAGAGAAGAAGATATAGGAAAGCTGTTGTTCGACCCAGAAATAGTGATCATGATTAATTGAGAAGATACTCCATGGATTGCAGCTAATTTTGAGCAGCAGCTCACTATTGCCTCCAAATCTGCCACAATCTGTTGCAGCTACCCTTGTATAGCTCGCATGGAATAATACACTTGGACCGTGTTCTTTGGGCAATGATGGAATGGATGGCGATTAATTCAGCAATGAATGTCCATCCCTCCTTTGGCATGTTCGGCCTGCTACACCTGTATTCTTTACATCTTGAATTATCTTTATAAAACCACCATATGTTAGCATAATTTAAGATGTAAATCCTTGATTACCACAATCCTAAGCATTAATAAAATAATACAATGATTAACCATACCTGCATGACTTGAGGGACCACGTGAAGGAAAAACATATGTTTGGTATGCATAATAGAGTAGGATTAGGCAAAAAAATATAGATAAGGGTGGTCAAAAAGGGGTCATTTCTGACCCCAACAGGATGGAAGGAGTAGGTCTGAGAAATTGTCCTAACTGTAAAACTTGTAAAACTACAGTGGTCATCATGTTAATAGCGGATCCTAAATCGATTAATGTATTTTCTATGGCGGTGTTGTTTATAATTACAGTCACTACTAGGGCTCCTATATTTGTATATTTTATAATCCGGGATTGGCTTGTCATGCATTCAGACATCTCTCATATAACAGGAATTGTAAGAGGTTCCTTTTGCTTCTTTCCTGGGCGTTTAATCCATAGCTCCTTTATTACCTTACTATAGATTGGTATATATTTGATAGCTTATAATAGAGGGATTTTAATATATATATTCTTTAATTGATTCAAAATGTTGTGCTACGGATGAACTACAGGTTTTTCTATTTGTCTTTATGGTCATTCACAACTCTTCCCGATCGTAATTGAATTTCATGTACAAGTACAGTCGAAATAAGGTATGATCGAAGAGTTTGAAACTCAATGATGTTAAGAGCTTGAGTTGGTTTATTATTAGGGTTAGGTATCAGTTATGCAGGTAATAATGTCAGTCAAGGAGGATTTGCATTCTAAAAGTGATAAGGTTGTTGTGTGATAAAAGGAACTGGACGTACAAATCTAGGCGACATTTGCTCAAAATTTATTTGATTCTGAGGATAAGGAGGATTAGGTGTAGGGACAGGTTGTGGTTGAGGATATGGTTGTCCTATCCATCCTTGTGAAATTGAGGAGGAGGGTACTGAGGTGGCCAATTCTACCAACTTGAATTGTTCCATTGTTGAGGTGGTTGATATGTAGGATAATAGAGTGGAGGTTGTTGTGGAAAGTTCTGATATGTTGGTTGGTCTCTAGGTTTCCAAGGAGGCCTCCTAGATGTTTCAGCTACATCCCCACTCTTATAGATCGCTTGGAACCCAGGAAAGGATGGGAAGTTATCTCTTGGATGCTCTTCTGTATAGATGTGACATACGAAGATGTTGTTTAATGGACATTCCCTTTGGGTATGTTTAGTTCTACATATTGGAAAAAAGATACTCATTGTTGCTCTTTCTTCATAATACCTCTTTCTTCATAAAGCATCTAGTTGAGAACCCATTGCTCCTAAGATATCAGTTTTGAAATTCTCCAACAGGTTTCCTAACTCTATTATTGTAACTCCACCTGAACTAGGAACGTTTCCTCTTACATTTCTACTAAAAGGCTCTCGAAAATGTTTTGCAACTTTCCCCCTACTACTAGAATAATTTTTACACATATCACCGATTTGTGCAAAATTTTTATGATAAATATCTCCAGCTTCCTTGAGATTAATACTTTCTAACAAGTCCTCAAAGATCCCCTTAAGGAAAACTGTACGTACTACATCTTCTCGGAGGTCACTATATTTAGACTTATGTAATGTATAAATGAACCTTTCAAGATAATCCTCCAGGCACTCATCTTCAAGTTGTTGTATCTTGAATATATCATGTCGAGAGTCCTTGGGTTTGCAATACTCTTGATATTTTCGTAAGAATGAAGTTTTCATATCATCCCAAGTCCTGGTACTGAATACTCCTAATCCCATGAACCATCTCAAGGAGGAATCTTTTAGTGTAGCGGGAAATAGTTTTAGATTGTGAGCATCTTGTAGATAATTATAGCTCATACAAAGGATATCGAACTCGAACATGAATGTGTCCGGGTCCTCATTACTTATTCCATAATAAGTAGGTAAGGTGGAAGGAGGGATGTTTTTCATAATTACATCCTCCATTGTATCTAAAATAGGGAACCTGAAGGCAGCCTCAGTTTGATTTTCCCATTCTCCTTCTTCATTTATAACTTCATCATGATCTTCATTTTCTCCCCGTCTCTCCATATAAGTTGGATTCTTAATGTAGATATACCTAGGAGGCTCCTTTCGAGGTGATAATGGGGCATCCTAATGTTCTTTTTCGGGAGAGATATTCCTCTGATCAACTGTGTTTTTATTAAATCCTAGAGGGATAGTAGGTTCTACTGTAGAAATTTCAATTTGCGAAATGATTGGATCTACTGAGGTTCCAAAGAGAGATTTTACTTGGGAGAGATCAACAAAGTCAATGAAATTCAAATCTCCTACTAGTGAAAACATTATATTAATTGGATTCAAAACTAGTGGAGGGCTGGAGATTTCTAATGGTTGATAGTCTTGAACTTCCTCGGGAATAAGGTCCTTAGGACCCCCTACCAAGGTTCCTTCTCCTTCTATGGCTTCCCCGGTAAGATATCCTGAGAGAGTCTCCTTAGGTTTTAGGGTAGAACTACTTTCTATAGGCCTCTTTCGATACCTTTCTGCTGAGTTATTGATTGGGGAATTACGTCCCCTATGGTAGTTAGTAGCGATTTCGATAAGTTTTCATGTCTTAACAAATCTACCTTGAGGATCTCTAACTTTGGTCATGAAAAACTTTAAGATAAAGAAAACCTATGGTACTACTATTGCTGGATTTGGGAGCGCCTATTATAACACATGTACAGCTTCTTACTTCTCGTCTTACCACTCCCCCGCTACCAACATATTGCTAAGATTCATAAAGAATTCTACTCTACCTTACAAAACAACTTCCCGGTAATGGCGCCAAAAGTGTTGGCTGTTATAATGTCTAAATTAATTCACTTGATCTTTAATTATCAGTTGGGGTTGGTAGGATTAGAGTCAACACAAAATATATGCCAAGGTAGAGGGGTTCTTATGGTGTCGTGGAAATATTTTAACAAACAAAACATCGAAAGATCTTTCAAAATGAAAAACCAAGTCAAACTCCTAAGAATTCAACTATTAAGTTAATTAAACCGGAACAAAATATTAAACTAAATAATTGATCATTTATTAAACTGAAAATGATATTATTAACAACTAATCTTTAACTTGTAAACTAAGATGCAAGGAAAACCTAATTAATAAGAAAGTAGAAAACTTAATAAAACAAGTAAATAGAAAACTTAATAAAGAAAATAAAATAGAAAGAAAAAAGTAGAAAACTTAATAGGAAAATAAAATAGAAAGAAACAAGTAGAAAACTTAATAGCAATGTCTTTGAATTCTGTCCTACAAGTCTCTTTCAGGAATTACATAATGAAAAAGGAACAACCTAAAAACATACTAAGGAACTCATTGAAGCTACACATAATGCCTACACACACAGAAAATATAAATAAGCATAGAATATACAATAGATACTGAAATTACATGCAAAGGAATAAATTAATCTAAAGGCATAAACACAAAACAATACATCAGTAAAGAAATCATAAACAATATTCATGAAATAAAACACAAGACAACTTAACACATATTCAAGATGAAAAGAAGTAAAGAAAATAATAAATCTTTAATACATAACCTAAAACACTCTAACTTTAATTTCAATGTTAAATAAAATTGTTATCTTACTATCTCAGTCAAAACATAATTCAAACATTAACAAAACATAACTCAAAACAATCTCAAAATACATAAAAAAAAATGCTAAAAACGAAACTAAGGGTTGATTGGCAGACTGAAATGTGTGTCTGAAAGGGGCGGTTGAATGGCAGTTTAAACAGGTTGTCTGAATGATAGTCTGCATAGTTAAAATAATAAAAAATAACCTAAATGATCTAATCTTCAACTAAATTTGTGAAAATGCAGATCTAATGCATAAAGACAATAAGTAAACCTACTTAATTTACTTATTAAGCAAATTTAACACTTACATAACCTTAAACAAATTCATAAACATAAGGAAAACATTGCATGTTAATAGATAAACTGGAATTTAAATTTCATAACTGATAACTTATAATAGATAGAACTCAATTTAAAAGAAATCTATCTATTTGCTTGGAAATAAACTGAACAGTAAACTAGAAATGAAATGACTGAAAATGGATTCAAGAGCAAACTATGCGCGCAATCAAGTTACTTAATTCTGCAAATAAAAATGCATTACAGAAAACAAATAAGATAATAAAACTAACTTCAACAGAAAAAAGAAATAAACAAGAAAAGAAAGAAAACCTCTGGTTGATGAGGGGCCCTCTCAGCGATCAGGGGTGGTGCATGGCTAACTTCTACTCAAATGCAATCTTCAATAGAAATACATACAGCTCTTTATTCAGACGATGAAAAATAAATACAATGTACTCAAGAACAAACTGATAAACTATGAATTCTCTCTAACTCTCTCACTCTCTAACTCTAGCTAACTGAGCTCTCACACAGAGGCTGATTTATATAATAGTTTACAGAGATGAGAAAGTCGACCCTTTAGTGGTCGACTGCTCTCTAAATTTAGTCAACTATAAAGGCATATAACATATCGTAGGCAAACGCATAGGATCTTCCCTTCTTCAGCACGGTTCTGGTCTTCTGCACTGGACAGGGTATGCACAGGCTCCTTCTTCAATGCAAACGGTCTTCAGAGGTGGCACATGACTTTTTCTTCAACGCAGCAGTGAACTAGTGGCGAATAGAGGAGAACACACGATGGATTTTCTAGAACGTGAGTTAATACAGCAACTCATCGTGTGATCAGCAGGCGAGGTGTTAACAGAGGAGGATGCAAGCTAGAAAATTATCTAGAACACAAGTTCCATCACCCAGATGCGTGGACAGCAAGTCGTTTGCAGGTTGTTTCATGTTTTAAATGCCTAAAATCAATTCTCAGCAGTGTGCAGTCTGGTTAGCGATCTGGATGAAAAGTTGAACAGCAAGCTGGGTCGTGAGTTGGATACACTGGGCATCGATCTAGGGTGAACAAAGTGTCTGTTTGTTGGCGTGCTTCAGGACTATAGTCTACAGCAACACGTTTCAACATCTAGCAAACTACCAGCGAGTTTCATGTAGCAGGCTGGATGACAAGCTGGACGTCAAGCTGGATGTGTTGTGCCCAAGCCAGGCTAAATGCATTCTTGTTATTAATTTGTCCAAAAAAATAATAAAATATGGAAACAAATATATAAATTAATTAATAAATCAAATGTGATTTAATAATGTCAATTTTAATTAATAAAATCATAAAAATGATAATAAAAAATAGATTTCATATAAATCTTAAATTCATACATACCTGAGATGAATAGTGATCTGTGTGACATAAAATATACACATAGATAATAAAACATATGTTTAAATGAGTAATTTAATTGTAAAAAATGATAACAATTATAGGATCAACACAAACCAAGAAGACATGGGAAATGATGGGGAAGCCGCAGTTAGTGTGGTCTCCCATACAACTTTGTCTAGCAAATCATGCCAAGGTTTCTCTGATTGGATGAGTACCTCATCTATGTGCCGAAGTGGAAGGACTAAAGACGTATGTATACTTCGATGTTATCGAGATATATTACAATACCATCCAATACCCTGCGTTGTTGGGAATCATTTAGGTGATGGAAAACTTGGTGTTTATCAATTTCAAGAAAAGGATAATGGAATTCAAGAATCACGGCACGAGGATCATTACCCCATTGGATCCCCTTGAAGGACAGTGATATGTTGAGCCAATAAAATATGAAGTCATGGGATGATGGGATAATTCCTATAATTTCTTCGAAGACTACATCAATCCCACCGTTGATGGAGAGTTGGGATGGTGAAGTATCAACTCAGCATCTTCAGACTCTGACAAAGCACTGGAGAATTGGAAAAACCAGTTGCATATTGAAGTATCAATCAAGAAGTGCGCACGAATCATTCAATCGCTAAGACGGGTAGAGATAGAAGTATCTGATCTGCCAACTTACAAAGGATTACCTAACTTTGTAATCTTCATCAGTGAATTCAAATATAGTGTATCAGAACCACAATGCTTATTTCCACTAGAAGAAGCATTGAAGGCTACTCTAGCAATATGGTGGGCTACGCACAAGACGTCAATAGCATACATGAGAACATGTCAATGATTAATGGATATTCAATTCAAGGAGGATGAATACTACCAATGAAATAAATATGATAGAAGAAATGATCCGAATGACCATATGATAACATGCCAAACAACATGGGAACTAAGGACAAAGGGGGAATGGATTCATGCATTCATACATACACTAGACGAAATGCAACGAAGATGGTATGATTCTGTAGAGATAAGAAGGGAAACAACAAATTAGGAAGAGATAACTATTATCTTCAACCATACTTTTAGTTTTGTGGATGAAAATTCATCCATCTATAGTGCGCTACAGGACATCTGCGACAAAGTATTGGAGATAGTTTTAGTTGAACTACCGACAAGATCACAGTGGACACCAGCCCCACAGATGATGATGGAATGCTACAATGTGTTGGGAGAAACCAATGATGAAGATGATCCAAGAGATGTCTATGACCAAAACAGAAGGAATCTGCAATGTTTAAGCACCAAAAATGTCATTCGACAAATTCAAGTAGCCACTGAAGATAAACAAAGTTAATATTGGGACAATAGAAGACCCAAAGTTTGTTAGTATCATAGATTATTGGCATGATTCAAATATGGGGAAGGTCACTGATCTACTACATGAGTTTCACGACTTGTTCTGGACCAAATTTTCCAAGATAAAAGGCCTTTCAAGGGACTTGGGAAAAATTAATATTCCTCTTAAACCTGATGCGAAACCAATAAAGCAACAACCATATAGGTTGAATCTAAGATACAAAAATAACGTCAAGGTCGAATTAGAGTGGATGTTAGATGCAAGTATTATCAAGCATGTCGAGGAATCAGAATGGATTAGTATGATGGTTGTGAAAGACAAGAATACTAGTGAAATCCATATATGTGTCGATGTGAGGAAATTGAATGATGCAAGCCCTCATGATCCATTCCTGACACCATTTACTGATGAAGTGCTGGAAGGAGTTGGAGGATAGGAAATCTACTCATTTATGGATGGATTTCCAGGATGTCATTAGATAAGGATTACGAAGGAGGATAGACACAAACCAATTTCATGACAAAATGGGGATGTTTTCAGTACACAGTGATGTCGTTTGGTCACAAGAATGCACTCGCAATTTTTTCAAGGTTAGTTGTTGTTGCATTCAAAGACTTCATTCATAAATTTTTAACAGTATATATGGATGACTAGACATCTACGGATTGGTAAAAGACCATACTGTGAACCTTCAATTGATGTTGGAAAGGTTTCAACAACATCATATTTTTCTAAAACAGAAGAAATGTATCATTTGCGCACTATTCATAATCCTATTGGGACATATTGTATTCAAGGAAGGCATGTTGGTCAACCCCGCCAAGATTGCGATAATCATTGACCTACCAGAACCAATGAAAGTAAAGAAGATAATGGAAGCATTGGGTCACATAGGGTATTATTAGAAGTTTATAACTTGGGGATATGTGACAATCATTGCGTCGATGGAAAAGGTTATTGAAAAAAGATGCGAAGTTTGAATGGAATGATGAGTGCCAGAGGAGCCTCGATACTCTAAAGCAAAAGATGGTTGCAGCACTAATATTAGTATTTTCAGATTGGGAAAAATATTTCCATGTCCATGTTTATTCTTCATCAGTCACACTAGGAATGATATTGGCCCAACTAGGATAAGGATCAATCGACCACCCGATTGTGTTTGCAAGCCAGAATTTGTCCACTGCGGAGAATTTGATGACCATTATGAACAAAATGTTCATTTTTTTGTGACAAGTAAATCCCCTGAAGAATTCACCGCCAGTCAAAAGAAACAACCAGTTATCAGAGCCGCTGGCTTCCAGCTGTTTACAGGGTAACTATACAAGATGGGGCTGGATGAAATTATGCGTCGATATGTTCTTTCGGATGAGCAGGAAAGAGTGTTAGTAGAGGTGCATGGTGGGATCACAAGTGGGAATTTTGGAGGATGTGCAACCACCCAAAATATACTCGAAGTTGGATTATGGTGGTCAACAGTGCATGGCTACACAGTGTTAAGTTTTTCATATGCTAGACTAGATTCAATAGTATTCAATTCAAAATTGCAGTGGCATATCAAGAATCACTGATAGAAACACAATCACAATATAGACACAAAATTTATCCTAGGTGTTAGAATAATTAACCCATAGTTAGCTACCTTAGACATTAATTAATCCATTTTTGTCTTATTTGCCTAGTTTCCATATTCCACCTTATGCAAGTTGTCCTCCACATGTCCAAAGTGGTCAAACTTGCTAAAATTGAGTCATGGATCGCTTGGGAAACCTCTTGGAATCAATTCTACTTTATTCCTGGCCTTCCTAGCACATGTCTACTTTTTCTGCTTTATTGCCTGCTTTTGCTGAGTTTTAAGGCAATTGGGAAAATTTGACTAGGTGAAATTAACTTGTTTTTTTTCTTCATCATACTCCACTCTTTTCTAATAATAAAAGCATGTATGAGTTGTCCTTCCATCACCTATTATCTTTCCTAATTGATTTTTCCAATTCGTGAGCTCCTAGATAGATTTGGAAGCTGCTTTATGCACCTATGGGGGATTTGCTTAGATTTAGTAAGCCTTCTTTAGACCAAATGCGAATGGCATCCCAATGCATTCTAATCTCTCATGTAATTATTTATCATGGTATCCTATGACTTCGCAGGGTTGGATATTGTACACTTATTCAATACAGATTAGTGTTTTGCTCCATATTCAGTCTCCTTTGTGTGTAATTTGCATGTGTAATTGGCAATTTTTGTGAGTGTAATTGTTCTAACACCTGGGTTCAATTTACACATGGTATAAGTGCCTTTCTAGATCAATTTCTCTCCTTCCAATTTGTTATTTCATGTTTGACATCATTGACTAGGAGCATTCTGCTGACTGAAGGGACAATTTCTGAGCTATGGATCAATCTCAGAAGATCATCTTGACTCCATTTAATTTCTTAAAATGGAAAGCAGAGATGGAGATACTATTGAGAGAGAAAGGCCTCTATAGAGTGACTATGGCAATAGAAGTAGCACCCAATGCATCTGCAGAGAAAATTAAATGGCACAACAGGAGGGACGAGTCCTATGGTCTCCTGTGTCTGAGCATATCCAGAGACCTCTTTTTCCATCTTGATGGATTAACATCACCAAATGAAGTATGGGAGAAGATTGTTAAGATTTTTGGTAAGACAGATGAGATGAGGGGACACCAAATTGAAAATGAATTGATCTCCTTGATTCAAAACAGCTTCGAATCCCTGCAACTCTACTTTTCCAAGTTCAAAGCCCTTGTTTTGCAGCTAAAACAGTGTGGAATCAAAAATAAGGAGGAGCAACTAGTTTTGGCCATACTCTCAAAGCTTGGCCCTAACTATTCAATGTTTGTCTCGACCTTCCAGGCCACAAAGTTGACAGCTCAAGCCTGGAAAATTCCTAGCCTTGCAGATTTCATGGAATCTCTCACACAATAACAAGATAAATTGGTGATGATGGGCAACATCAAAACTTCCAAAGACCAAGCTCTGGTTGCTGGAGATTCGAGGGTGGATTCAAAAGGCAAGAAGAATTCTAAGAAGCCACCTGAGAAAAAGAGAGACAAGAACAAGTCTCCAGAGGAGCCCCAAGGTTCCAAGAAGAACTTCCAGAAGAAGAAGAACAAAGGAGAAATGAGCAACTGCGCATACTGCAGTAAGGGAAATCATCCTGAAAGCTCCTACATGAAGAAGAAAATTGACATGCTGACCCAACTCCTAGAGAAGAATGGCATCTCCCTTCCTGATAGCTCAAAGAAGAGGGAAGGAGGATCAAATTCAGAAGACAGAGAGAGAGTTCATGCATTGGTTGCTGGCACATCAAGCTCACCTAGTTTCATCATTGATTCTAGATCTTCAAGACATATGGTTTCGACCAAGGAGGCATTCACCTCAATTGACATGTCGAAAGGTCCACCAATAGTATTGGGAGATGACTCTCTCACTGAAATTTTGGGCAAAGGGAGGATTGATCTTGACCATGGTAAGTTCAGCAATGTATTGTATGTTACAGGTCTTGCCTCTAACCTCTTATCAGTGTATCATATGACCCACATAGGGTCTCCAAAGAAGGTCATATTCTCCCCTGATGAAGTTGAGATCATAGAGATCTCAAGTGGTAAAGTCATTGCAAAAGGAGTTACAAATCACCATTCGAAGGTTAACATGTTCTCACACTTCCTACCCTACTCAAACCCCTATGCTCTTCTGATTCATGCTAATGAGGCAAGCAAGATTTGGCATGAAAGATTTGGCCATATTAAATATAAGTATCTTTTTTATCTTAGTGAAAAATAAATGGTCATAGGGTTACCAAAGATTAAGTTTTCAAAAGGAGTTTGCCAAAGGTTGCATCTTAGGAAAACACCCAGAGCATAAATTTAAGAAAGCTAGTCATGAGAGAACCTCTGCACCTCTTGAGTTGATCCACAGTGATGTTGCTGGCCCATTTCCTCATATGTCAATGAGTCAGGCCAAATATGCATTGACATTCATAGATGACTTTTCCAAGTACTGCTGGGTTTACTTCCTAAAACACAAGTCTGAATTTTTTGGCCTCTTCAAATTCTTGAAGGCTTTGGTTGAAAACCAGTCTGGGAGGAAACTCAAGGTCCTCATATCTAACAATGGTGGTGAGTATGTCAAGTCTGAGTTCATTCAATATTTTGCATATGCAGGTATTCATATGCATCATTCTATCCCTTACACACCATAACAAAATGGTGTTGCTAAGAGGAAGAACAGATCACTGAAAGAGATGGCAACCTGCATGATGGAGGCTAAGACTTTGCTAGCAAAGTTTTGGGCCAAAGATATAAACTATGTAGCCTATATCCAGAATAGGGTGCCTCATAAATAGCTTTATGGTATGACTCCTTTCGAAGCATGGAGTGGGCACAAGCCAGATGTGACCCATTTCAGGATTTTTGGCTCAAGGGCTTGGGCTAGAATTCCAACAGAAAAGACGAAGGCTTTGCAACCCGAAAGCCAAGAGTGTCTATTTGTTGGGTACTCTGAAGATTCAAAAGGGTAAAATATGATCAATTTGAGCACAAACAAATCCTTCATTTAAAGGAGTGTTCAGTTCCAAGAAGAGCCTTTAGCAGCAGTGGAAGTTGGAGAATCCTCTTCACCACCAGAACCATTGAAAGTAAGTGAAGAGATAGTTGAGTTTGCTGATTCTGATATGTCTGATAATGATGATTTAATTAGATATCCTAACATTCCTACAAGACCAAAATGGGCAGCAAAGACCATTCATGCAGCTGGAGAACTAGCTAGAAATCCTAATGATCCCAGGAGGACTAGATCTCAGTTTGAGAGTGCTCTATGTATGAAAGACCCTTTGTTTGCAGAGAAATGCTATCTGATGGTTGAATCAGACCCATATACATATGAATATGTAGCACATGATCCAAGATGGCAAACAGCCATGAAAGAAGAGTTCAGCTCACTCCAGAAGAACAACACTTGGGAGTTGGTTGATATTCCCCCATGGAGGAATCTAGTTCAATGTAAGTGGGTTTACAAAACCAAGTTTGATGCTGATGGTTCACCTTTGAAATATAAGGCAATATTGGTATCCAAGGTCTACTCATATGTACATGGCATAGACTACAATGAGACCTTTGCACCAGTGGCAAAGATGGACTCCATCAGGCTAGCCTTAGCCATTGCAGCTTCGAAGCAGTGGGAGGTACATCACATGGATGTGAAGTGTGCTTTCCTGAATGAATATATTACTAAATATATTTACATGCATCAGACTCAAGGATTTTCTACTAATCCATCTCTTGTGTGTAGGCTAAAGAAATCATTGTATGGGCTTAAGCAAGCCCCTAGGGCTTGGTATGCCAAGATTGATAGCTTTCTGCTATCATTGAATTTTGTTCGATGCAAGTCAGATCCTAATGTTTATTTGAAGATGATTCGTGGTTATTTGATGATTATTTTCTTGTATGTTTATGACCTTCTCATTACAGAAAGCTCAAAGGATGAAATTGCCTCCTTGAAGGATGCAATGAACCATGCATTCTCTATGACTGATTTGGGGTTATTGAGCCAATTATTGGGGCTCGAGATTGCTCAAACCAAACATGGAATAAAATTACATCAGTCCAAGTATGCTTTGGATTTTCTGAACAAGTTCAACATGAAGGATTGCAAGCCAAGCAAGACTCCCTTCCTTTCAGGAGTTAAGCTTGAAGAAGCAGATTCTTCACCTATGGTAAATAATACACTGTATAGGAAACTGATTGGGTGTTTGTTGTACCTTACACATACTTGACCCAATATTTCTTATGTAGTAAGTGTGGCTTCAAGATACATGGATCATCCTCATGATATCCATTGGAGAGCAGCCAAAAGGATCCTTAACTTTGTTCAGGGAACAAGGACTCATGGGATCTTCTACAAAGCTATATCTGATCTTGATTTGATTGGGTTTACTAACATTGATTGGGCAGGTGACAACATAGATCAAAAGTCAACATAAAAATATGTGTTCATGCTTGCTGAAGGACCAATCAGCTGGTCAAGCAAGAAACAGAGTGCCATTGCACTCTCATCTACAGAAGCAGAGTACAGAGGAGTTATAAATGCAACAACTCAATGTTTATGGTTGTAGGGGTTACTTGGTGAGTGTGGCTTCGAATCAGAATACTCAACTACTATCTATTGTGATAATCAGAGTACCATTCAAATCTACAATGATCCAATTTAGAGACAGAGAACCAAACACATTGAGATCCATATGCACTACATCAGACAGCTTGTGCATGATGGCACCATTCACCTACTCTTCTGTTCATATTCAGAACAAGTAGCAGATATATTCATCAAAGTTTTTTGTGAGAAGACATTCAGCAATCTCAAATCACTTCTGGGGATTGCTGATCATGCTGTAAAGCATGATTGATGACAATATTTTCAAATTTTGTTTTACTATCCATGTTTAAGGGAGGATTTTTCCCACTGGGTTTTTGCCTCTTTCCTTGGTTAAATGGACATGCAGTATGTAAAGGGTGACTAAGCCTTGTTTCTAGGCCCTATTATTTTCTGATTTTTTAATTATAAGTCAGGCTTAAGGGGGGGTGTCATAATAATCAACCCATAGTTAGCTACATTAAACATTAATTAATCCATTTTTGTCTTATTTTCCTAGTTTACATATTCCACCTTATGCAAGTTGTCCTCCACATGTCCAAAGTGGTCAAACTTGCTAAAACTGAGTCATGGAGCACTTGGGAAACCTCTTGGAATCAATTCTACTTTATTCCTAGCCTTCCTAGCGCATGTCTGCTTTTGCTGAGTTTTAAGGAAATTGGGAAAGTTTGACTAGGTGAATTTAACTTGTTCTTTGT
The DNA here is from genome assembly GCA_001517045.1 of Pseudotsuga menziesii. NCBI lineage: Eukaryota > Viridiplantae > Streptophyta > Pinopsida > Pinales > Pinaceae > Pseudotsuga > Pseudotsuga menziesii. Next base: position 192,265 of record LPNX010959392.1, read on the forward strand.
CCTCATCATGATCCACTCTTTTATCCTAATAAAAGCATGTATGAGTTGTCCTTCCATCACCTATTATCTTGGCTAATTGATTTTTCCAATTCGTGAGCTCCTAGACAGATTTGGAAGCTACTTTATGCACCTATGGGGGATTTGCTTAGATTTAGTAAGCCTTCTTTTGACCAAATTCGAATGGAATCCCAATGCCTTCGAATATATCATGTAATTATTTATTATGGTAGCCTATGAATTCACAAGGTTGGCTATTGTACACTTATTCAATACAGATTAGTGTTCTGCTCCATATTCAGTCTCCTTTGTGTGTAATTTGCATGTGTAATTGGCAATTTTTGTGAGTGTAATTGTTCTAACACCTGGGTTCAATTTCCACACTAGGAAACCCTCAAGGGGAAGAAAACCCAGCAAAAAATTCCTCTATATAATATGTATAAAAGACAACCCCGAAAACAGTTGTTCTCCTCCTTCTATTCAGCCTCTCTCTCTCTCCTATGCACTACACAAGTGAGTGAATCTGTGTTCAAATAAGAACCATGGATCCTCTATTTATACTAATTGTCAATTGAATTTTTGCACTAGGCAAGTCGACCCTAATAAACTGTCTGGGATGACTTTACCTAGGAATACTCAAAATAGTATATTATAGTATTAATTGGGGTACTAAAGACCCAACACAAGAGGAGGCTTTACCTCATGACTCTATGATGACCAGATACAATAGTAACACCCCATTGGAGGAATAATAACATCTCACTAGGGTTGCATCAGTAAAATACATTTAGAATATCCTTTGAATTTACAATATTTCAACACTCCCCCTTAACGAGAAGATTATTCTACTGATGACATAATCATAGACTATAGGAGAACAGAGAGACAATTACAACAGTATATTGAGGAGATACATCTATACGTCACAGGAATTTTTTCACAATTAGTAACTCAGAACAGTTACTCTTCATCTTCTACATCACATGATCACTTGATCCGTTCTTTGCAGTAATGCATCGATCTTTCGATCCTTTGCACTAGCACTTCAATCTTCATGATCCTTTGCAGCAGTACTTTGATCTTCTCGATCCTTTGCAGCAGCACTTCGATCCTTTAGATCCTTTGCAGCAGCACTTTGATCTTCTAGATCCATTGCAGCAACACTACAATGTTCTCAATCCTTTTTCCACCACGCTACCTGTAGTACACATGACCTATTTGCGGGATGATCAATCCTTATCACTTTAGGACATAAGTCCAAGGACGATGAAGTCCACACTTGATCCAATTACGGGATGATCAATCCCTATCAATTTTAGGACATAATTCCAAGGATGATGCAGTCCTCCATCATCATGATCCATGAAATCGATTAGCTGACTCGTCTACAACTAAATCTATATCTCGACCGCACCTAGTGCCGGTCCGTAGCCCATCCATACCACCCAAGTTAGGACCACTCACAAGTGAGTGCTATACTATGTCGTTCGTGAGGACTCATCATACCGAATCCATACCACATAGGTTAGGACCACTCCCAAGTGAGTGTTACTCTATGGAATCTACATATTAATGTAGCTATACTCTCCACATAAGAGTATCATCTATAGAGCAGATCTTGACTACATACACAATTTCAGTCCTGGAGTCCGTGAGCACTCATCATAGAGAATCCATACCACACGGGTTAGGACCACTCCCAAGTGAGTGTTAACTCTATGGAATATACATATCAATGTAGCTATACTCTCCACATAAGAGTATCATCTACACAACAGATATTGATTGCATACACAATGTCAGTCCTGGTGTCCGTGAGGACTCATCATAGAGTATCCATACCACACAGGTTAGGACCACTCCCAAGCGAGTGTTAACTCTATGTAATCTACATATGAATGTATCTATACTCTCCACATAAGAGTATTATCTGCAAAAAATATCTCATAATTACTCCCCCTTTCCTGGGAATTTTTCATATCATCAACCTACTCCTCCTTTGACCGAGGAGGGTTCATTTCTTTGACCTGATCTTCCTTTTTCGAAGATGGTCCATCATTTGTAGTCCCATCACTTCTCCTCCTTGCAAGGAAATTCCTTCCAAACTACACCAATCTTGTTGTGGAAATACTCAAACTTCATTTCAGAGAGAGGCTTGGTCAGTATATCAGCAACTTGCTCATCGATACCCACATACTGGAGCTTGATGGCTCCCTTTTGTACCATATCCCTTATATAGAAATATTGGATTTCTATATGCTTCGATTTGTCATGGAACACCAGATTTTCTGTCATCTTTATACAACTCTAGTTGTCACAGAAAATTACTGTAGTGTCCACCTCGATATCAAATATTCCTGACATCAGCTTTCGAAGCCATATCGCTTCACAACAAGCGGAGAAAGTTGCAATATACTCTGCTTCAGCCGTGCTAAGAGAAACACTGGACTATTTCTTACTAAACCATGAGATCATGGTGGATCCTAGACAATAACATCCACATGATGTGCTTTTCCTATCTACGACACTTCCTGCCCAATCTTAATCCAAATATCCATGCAAATTGTAGTCATGATCTCTTCCACAGTACAATCCCAAATCAATCGTACATTTTAGGTACCTCGTCACATGATTTGCAACTATTAAGTGAACTCGTCTAGGTTTAACTAGACACTGAATCAAGGTGTTCACATCAAAGCATATATCTAGCCTTGTGTTCATCAGATACATCAATGACCCAATAATCTGTCTGTAGTGAGTCATGTCCACTAGCTCGGATGTCTCATTAGACAACAACTTTAAGTTGGTGTCCATGGGTGTGGCCATGAATTTACAATCCAACATATCAAATCTTTTCAATATTTCTACTACATACTTTCCCTGATTCATAAATATTCCTTCTGGGCTCTGCCACACTTCCAACCCTAGGAAATAATGCATTAATCCAAGGTCTTTCATCTCGAATTATTCAACTAGCTTCTTCTTGCAATCCTTGATTAGTTTCTTATTTCCAGTCAGAAATAGATCATCCACATATAGTAATAGTATGACTGGTTCATTTTCCATGATCTTCATATAAATATTAGGATCATCTTTACTCTTGGTAAATCCCATGCTTGTCAAGAAGCTATCTATTCTCCCATACCAAGCTCTGTGAGCTTGTTTCAGTCCATACAGAGCCTTTTTCAACTTGCATACATGAGTTGCTATGTCTTCGACTTCAAATCCTTATGGTTTTTCGATGTAAACCTCTTCCTCAATCACACCATTAAGGAAGGTTGTCTTTACATCTGGTGCAACTCCCATTTCATCATGGAGGTAAGTGCCATGATAGTTCTGATGGAAGTGTACCTTGCTACTGGAGAAAATGTCTCTTCATAATCGAATCCTTCTTTCTGAGAGAATCCTCTAGCCACAAATATTGCTTTATAATTTTCAATAGTCCATCTGCAACATGCTTTATCTTGTAGATCCATTTCGAAGAAACCACACTCTTGTTTTCTGGTTTGGGAACTATATCCCAAACATCATTCTTCATGATTAACTGGTATTCCTCCGTCATTGCTTCAACCCATTCTTTCTTCTGTGCAGCTTCCTCATGGCTATTGGGTTCCTGGTGTACAAGATCACACATCAAAGATACATATATGGAATATGGATTTGATCTCTTGGTGGTTCTTGTGGAAACTTCCGGTGCTCCATATCTTTCTTCTTCTTGTATGATTTCTCTTACCCAAGCAGTTTTTCTCTTTCGAGAGATATCCATAGTAGGGGAATCCTAAGGCTCTAGCATGTCATGGTCTTCTGATGCTACTATTTCAAGAGTTGGTTCAGCTTCTATCCTTCTAGGAGGTACATCTTCTTCATGTATTTCTTCAAGCTGACACCTTCTAGATTTATTAAGAGCTTCCTCTTCATCGAAGGTTACATCCCTACTAATATCGATATGATGGAATCCTGAAATGTATATCCTAAAGGATTTGGAGACCTCACATTATCCTACAAATATTCCCTTCTTACCAAAAGGATCCAATTTGGTTCTCTTCTCTTTTGGAATATGTACATGTACTAGACAACCAAATATCTTGAGATGCCTTACTTCAGGTTTCTTTCTGGTATACACTTCTTTAGGAGTCTTGAATTCAAAAGCCCTGTGAGATAATCTATTTTGCACATATACGGAAATTCTTGCAGCTTCAGCCCATAGGTGCATAGGGAGGTCTTGGCCATGAATCATGGTCTTCACTGCTTCCATGATAGTTCTATTATTTCTTTCCACAACATCATTTTGTTGGGGATTATAGGGAGTGGTTATTTCCCTCTTGATTCTTGCCTCCTTATAGAATGCTTCAAATTCATTTGAAGTGTATTATCCACCATTATCTGATCTCGGTGTCTTGGTTCTCTTTTCTGACTGGTTCTCTATCAAGGCTTTGAATTCCTTTAATTTCCCGAACACTTCACTTTTATTCTTCAAAAAGTGTATCCAAGTCTTTCTTGAATAATCATCAATAAATGTGGCATAGTATTCATATCCACTTAAGGAAATGGAGGGAATAGGACCACATACATCATAATGGATTAGTTCCAGCGTACCTTTAGTCTTTTTTTCACTTTTCAGAAAGGGATTCTTGATGTTCTTTCCTTATGCACATCCCTTTCAAGTTCCCTCATGTTCGATCTTCAGATCTGGTAACCCAGTTACCACCTTTCTTACATAGGGCAATGCTTTATAGTTGATGTGAGCAAGTCTCATATGCCATAATTCACTTGAGCTGGTAATCTCATGGACAAGGGTTGTCTCTAGATGTCCTTTGAGCTTGTACAGTCCTACTTCTTCTTCTCCAATGACTACATCATCTTCAAGTGTCCTACCCTTGGACGACATGAGTACTTGTACATCTATGAAAGTCACTCTATATCCTTTCTTTTCTAGAGCTGAGATGGAGAGTAGGTTCTTTTTCAAATCTGGTACATACAGTACATCCTTCATCTTCATGGAGGTCCTAGATTCAATCTTGTATCTTAATTCACTAATAACTTCGATGGGATATTGATAGTCATCTCCCAATGATACTTTTTGGGAATTTTTCTTCTCTTCAATATTTGACAAATTTGTCTTCTTTCCTGTCATGTGCTTAGATGCACCACTATCAATAAGCCATGTATTTTCTCCAGGTTTTACAGATCCAGAGAGTGCAAAGAATAACACATATTCCTCTACATCTTCTCCTCTAGTTCTCTTTCGAGTTCTTTCTTCATTCTCATATTCAGCTAGATGAGAATGATGTCTTTTGTTGTTGTTGTTCTTTAGGGATGGACATTTTGTAGCAATATGTCCTAACTTATGATAGTTGTAGCGTTGATAACTTGAGTAATCCTTCTTCTTCTGTCTTCTCTGGAATTTCTTCTTTGAAGGTCTATGATTACTCTTCTTGAATTTTGATTAATTTCTTTCCTTAGTATGGGTAGCTAGAGCTTGATCATCTTCTCTGAGAAGAGATTCTCTATTGGCTACTCTAGCTTCTTCTTCTATACAATATTCCCATACTATGACAAACATCATGCGTTCTTTTCTGGCACATAGAGTTTGGATGAATGAGTCCCAAGGTCTAGTGAGGCCATTGAGAGCAATCATAAACAATTCATCCTCATCAAGAGTATCTCCAATAGCACTTAGCTTCTCTTTGATCTAGGATATCCTTGTGAAGTAATCTTGAACAAATTCTCCTTTGCTCATTTTGGTGCCCTTCAATTTAGTTCTTAGATTCATCTTTATGTTGGTGGTATTTCCTTCATTCTTTCTATAAAGTGCATCATACATTTTCTTAGGTGTCTTCTTGGATGACACTTGAGGGATCAAGTGATCCTTAATGGAATCAGCAAATGCAATGATCCTCATTGCTTTGATTAGGTCTTGTTCATGCTTCTCCTTAGCTTCAGCTTATTCAGGTTCTGCAATCTCATTCTTGATGTACTTCTTAAGACCATTCTCTTTCAGAATGAGGCCAATCCTATACTTCCAAGCCAGGAAGTTTTCTCATTCTCTTTCAGAATGAGGCCAATCCTATACTTCCAAGCCAGGAAGTTTTCTAGGCCTTCCAATTTGTCCTCAAGCTTAGTGCTTTGGGCCATCTTGACCAGTAAGTCACTCAAAAATGAAAATTGTTAAAATAGGAGTTTGACCTTACCAGTAGATGCTCTTGGAGGAGGAAAGTTGGTTACTCCAACTGCTTTCTGGAGATCCCTAATCTTTAGTCCTCAAATCCTACTTGCAAAGTTGCAGCACTACAGCTTTTCTGGTTCTGTTTTGCTGCAGTTTTTATGTTTCAATGCCAAACTAGGGTTTGGCTTTCCCAGAGATCTAACCACCCAAAAAATTCGATCTAGGGCTCAATAGATGCACTCTGGGAGGGCGCAAATTTCTATGAATGCAGATCTTCAATCCTCCAACTTTTGCAGAAACCCTAATTTCCTCTAGAGAGAGAGGAGGGGGAATTTCACCTTGTGTGAGCTGCTCTAATCAGGTTAGCTCAGATTCCATGTTAATTTTTTCATATGATAGACTAGATTCAATAGTATTCAATTCAAAATCACAGCATCATATCAAGAATCACTGATAGAAACACAATCACAAGATAGACACAGCATTTATCCTGGGAAACCCTCAAGGGGAAGAAAACCCAGCAAAAAATTCCTCTGTATAAGATGTATAAAATACAACCCTGAGAATAGTTGTTATCCTCCTTCTGTTCAGTCTCTCTCTCTCTCTCCTATGCGCTACACAAGTGAGTGAGTCTGTGTTCAAATAAGAACCACAGCTCCTCTACTTATACTAATTGTCAATTGACTTTTTACACTAGACAAGTCAGCCCTAATAAACTATATGGTCCAACTTTACCTGGGAATAATCAAAACATTATATTATATTATTAATTGGGGTATAAATACCCAACATAAGAGGAGGCTTTACCTCATGACTCTATGATGACCAAATAAATAGTAACATCCCGTCGGAGGAATAATAACATCTCCCTAGGGTTACATCAGTAAAATACATTTAGATTATACTTTGAAGTTACAATATTTCAACACACAATAGATTATGCTAAAAGCTATGATGTATGTCAAAGAATGGGAAAATAATCACATAGAGATGAGATTTAACACTACAGCCATTCGATAAATGGGTAGTCGATTGTGTAGGACCTATCAATCCACTGGGGAAAAGGATGGGTGCAATATATATCATCACCACGACTGATTATCTAACTAGATGGGTTGCAGTAGCACTGGTGAAGGATTGCACAGCTATGACAGTAGCAAGGTTCCTATTTGACAATGTGGTTACTCGATTTGGATGTCCTAAGATATTAATGAGACATAAAGGTACTCATTTGGTAAACTAGACAGTCCAAGCGATGACCAAGGAAGTTTAGATATAGCACAAAACAAGTACCCCATATCACCCACAAGCGAATGGAGCAATCGAGGTGTTCAACAAGATACTGGAAATGCACTTACTAAGGTATCCGACACAAATCACGATGATTGGGATATGAAAATCCCTGCGATACTATGGGCCTACATAATGACATGTAAAAGGTTGGCAGGCCAAACACCATTCAAGTTGGTCTACAGAAAAGAAGCGGTGATGTTGATGGATTATATCATCCCTGGTCTATGCATAGCAGCAGTTATAGGAATGAGAGATGAGGGTGCAATCAAGGAAATATTGGCATAGTTGTTGCAACTTGAAGAAGATCACCTCATTGCATGTTTTCATCAACAAGTAGAGAAGGATTCACAGAAGGCATGGCATGATTGCCACATGAATACAAAGAACTTTCAGTGTGGAGATATGGTTTTCCTATATGACAACAAGTTTGTGAAGCACCCATGTAAGCTCCATATGCATTGGTGTGGTCCTTACATCATACATTTCATTAGCAATGGAGATGTGGTGCAATTGCAACAGTTAAACGGAGTACTTTTTCTAAAACTAGTGAATGGGAGCCAGCTAAAACCCTATTGGGATAGCTCGACATGAAACCATTGATAACAACTGTGAAAAAAAATGATGAAAAATTATGAAGCCAGGTCTGTTGATAAAAATAAAGTGACGGGAAAATTTGAACCATGAAAAGGTTTGGATCTTGTCAACATCTGACAAGGTGTGAACTGGTCAAATCAAGAAATAAATGATGGATTTAAGGAAGAAAGGTTGATGATGTAAGTTGGAAAGACCCACATTTAATGACCAATGCATGCACTGGATTTGTAGAATCCACAGAGTATCTGTTCAATCAATGAGGGATTTGGTAATGATGCTTCAAATCTCTCGTACGAAAGGATCAAAGGTTATAAAATCAGGATAAAAGGCATGGTTCGACCCATTATGCGGATCAAGAATAAGAGTCAAAGCAAAGAGAAGTGTTGCAGAGGCCATGGTGTATATTATTTTAGGCACAAGTACGCAGGAAACGTCATTTGCGAGGGAAGCCTTAGTGGAACAACAACTAAAGATTATGTCTACACCAGTGTAGCTGATGAGGAAGAAATGGAGTGCCACTCATCTAATAACTCCATCGAAATAACCAAGACGACCCGGAGCTCGACAAGGGTGCCCACATTAGAAGGAGAAGCATGTCCATCGACCACAGCGGAAGAGGAAACAACAACAAGGGGAAAACTACTAGGGTCACCGGTAGCAGACATTCCAGGGTACATATCACCAAGGAAAGAAGGGGCACTAGTAGTACAAATTGGAAAAAACACCAAGTATGCCATCAAGATTCCCGCAACACCGAAGGGAATCCATGTGATGACCAACATAGTTATTAGTGTTGTGACTGCAGAAGTTACAACACAGCGACCATGACATACTAGCATTCTAGGAATGCACCAAGGGAAATTATGAGGACATAGAACACGGTCAAGGAATTCCAATCACTAGAGATCCATCACAGTGGGAATTGGGATTGCAGCGGTCTGGGATGTTGTAGATCATCCATATACCACATTTTGGACGATATGTAGAAGTTAATGCATGTGTGAAGCAATTGTTGTCTTACTTCCACGGCACATATTTATGGATGGACATGCAGATCCTAATTGCAGTCAACTTGATATACCATATCATAGGACTACCCAAGGTAGGGGTCGATCCTTCCCAATAATTTCAAGGAAAGGACAATGACAAGAAACTGGAAGCAAAGCTGAGAAACAAATACAAGGTTGGGAAGGATTCTAGAGCCTATGTGATCAACACAATTAATGATCATGCAGTCAGAATCACAACACAATTGCTGACAATAAATATTGTAAGGAAGAATCAACCCCACCAATGTACATCTGGGGTCATTGCACCAGTAGATAAATGCGCAACAGGGGTGAAAATGAACTAGTCCCTTTTCTTGCTGAATGAGCTAATGGAGGACACAATATTAGAGCAAGAGGCTGGTAAGCCATTTACATATTCCTGGATCTTAATACTCATTGTGTTGGTGGGATGGATGGAACCAATGCACTACCACAGAATGGAGGTTGACGTTGTCAATGTATGCCGAGGAGAAAGGTATAAGAACTTGTGGGCACTCAATGACAAAGAAAGACAAATAACCAACAATATTTAGTTATATCTTTATTTAGACGCACTGTGAGAGGAAGCAGTCAAGGTGTCATGACTAACATAACAAGTTGCAAGGAAGTACCAAAGGATTGCACGGTTGTCAATGGGACCCCACGCCATATACATTTAGGTGTGGGTAGATCCAGAAAATAAATGGATCACAATGCAATATAAGCTAACTGATGAGGAGTTGGATGCCATCATAGAGGAATGGCCTACGGAATTGAAAGTTTCCGTCAGTGAAGAACCATTGTTGAACCTAGGGGATGGACCACCGATGGATATCCAAAAAGGTCAATATGAGCCTAATGAATTAGAAAATGAAGCATCATCGGCAACTCCAACAAATTCAGAGTTAAACAAGTAGCAAGGAGAAGCACGGATGAAGCATCGGTTTGGACAAGGTGAGGGAAGCAAAAACATGAGACTCTGTAATGACTAAATGAACAAAGTATTGGAATAAATCACTACAGTGGCCAATGAGAACCAGGTGAAGGTTACACAACACAAAACAAGATATTTCCATTAGGTTACACAGCTAGCACAGACACTAATGAATGCAGTACTTAACACAAAGATACCATAGGAAGGAACGCGGTAGAGAATGGTCAAAGTAGAATGTGGCACAAAGGTGTGACGGGTGCATATTTTACCATGGGAAATAACAATGGGAGATGAAGATGCAGATGCTACATTACGAGGGTACAAATCGATCGGTCTCGACTTGAATCTGATCCCGCTATCTATGCTGGTACACATTCATATCATAGCAAGTGAGGAGATCAGGGATCACGAAGAAACATCTCATGATCAGATAATCCATTGTAAACAGCTAGTACACAACACTGAAGAGGACCTTCAATGGCTAAAAGAAGAGAAGGAGATCATAATAAACTAAAGAACAAAGGAGTTCGAAGAAATACAAAGACTAGATCATGGGTCTCCTTGGCTTACAAAGAGGTATCTGAGGTTAGTCAGGAAACACTTGTGGAAGCAAAGAAATTGTGGTTAGGAAAAGTTGTTGCATATATATGAAAGGAAAACGAGGAGCTACAGGATATGGCGGTACCCAGCACACCACCAAAATAGATAGTAGAAAGGAGAAGTGCAATAGAAGATGTTGCAACAAAGATTACAGAATTAGAGAAGGCATTACAAATGATTGTGGAAGAGATAATGCAGTTTTGGTGAAGTTTGGTACAAGATGAACATTTGCACCAGTTGAACATGCAACTTGAAAAGGAATAAGAACAATTGGAAGCATTGAGGGGATCCCTTAAAATGATGTCCCTACTTGTGCAAGTCACCAAGGCTTCAGAACTGAAAGAGTTGCAGTAGCAAGTCGACAAGGCATGCATGAGGCACCAGTGGAGAATGACACATCTTGACCAACTTCATAGTACAGTAGAACAATTGGCGCTCCAGGCCATGGAATAAATGACGAAGACCAAGGGAGAGTTGAACAAAGTACAGCATATGAGCATGGAACATAAGATTGAGTAAGTGGAAGAGTGCATAGCACTCAGTGTGACGGTTAGAGAAGTTGTTGACCAAGTCAAGACAGTGTACGATGACTTCAAGACAAAGTTGAACGCACCAGTTGCTTCCATCTAATGTGGCTCGAGGACAAGCCACAAGTTTGTGCTGGGGGCATGTTGGAACAGGGTTGGAGTGCACAAAGTGTGGTACCACCATCGATAAGATGTGTGTTGAAAAGGACAAAATTCAACCACGGAGGGTAAAGAAACCAACAAATAAGAATATTTTGGTTCAGTTAGTTATTGATTGGTCAAGTGAACCATAGTGTAATGGCCAAGTGAGCCTATAAGTAGAGTTATGATTATAAATCTTGAAAGAAAGATAGGAATGATTATCTTGGCTTAGAAATCAATCAATATTTTTGGCATGGATGATTATATTATTTGTGGTGATCTATCTTGGGGATCGATTGTATGAAGACTCATTCTAATGAATTGAATCGGAGAGATAATCATTTTTTATCTTCTGGTTTGTAATGTTATGTTCCTATGGATTGTGTTGTATATAAGGATATTTTCAGTACGGATTTTGTTTTTGTAGCTTATTTTATGCATCATTGAGTAAGATCTGTGTCGATCTGTGGTGAATCAGATGAGTTAATATGAGTTGATGAATTATTGTGCTACATATGATTTTTTTCCTTTAATGTTATGTGAATGATGTGAAGTATCACGGTACTTGTTAGTTTAATAGATGTTGATATATTTTTCTGAATCTGGGTTAATGTGGATGTGAATCATAATGATAGTAGTCTTTGTCGATCCTAATCTGGGTTAATATGACTGTGAAATGTAATGGTAAATAGATCTGGTTAATAGTCTGATTGCATTGTATCTTGTTGCGATCCTGGATTTCTAGGTGAATGTTCTGATTGGGTAGAATATAAGGCAATTCCTCTTCGCACGGTGAAAACTTGGTTCCTGTAGCGTCCCTCAGACATCTCGAGTGAGACTATGCCTTCTCCTTAGGTTTTGCTAGAAAGGGTAAAACCTTTCTGGGTCAATGTTTAGGGATTCTATGTCGATGGTTGTTGACAACAGTATGAAGTGAACCCATGTCGACAAAACTGTGTCAACAAGGACATTATTGAACACTCCATGCTCAAATTGAACTGAACCCTTCCCAATAGCTAGGATTTTAGATTCATATCCCATATGTATGCTAGGACCACCAATTATATCAAGAGAAGAAAATGATTCTTTGGAGGAACCATGTGGTTGGAAGCTCTTGAATCAATGAGGAAGGATTTTGATAGTTAGAATCCATCCTTCAGTGCATGGAATCTCTCATGATATTCAGTATTTCTTCTCAAATATGTGTTCCTTGTGCCTTCTAGGAGGGAAATGTTATTTTGCTCAAGAACTCTTGACATATGATCTATTTTTTTCTTCATACAGGCTCTATGGATGGTTTCGTCTTTTGCAATATGAACACTTGGTATTTTAAAAAAAATATGCTTATCCTTTCTAAAACCAAAGGCTCCATCTAAAGGATTATGCTTCTCCTTTGTTTTTCTTTAGTGTACTTGTTTTCCTTCCCTTTTTGCTTCCCCTTTACTTGTGCATTCTTGGTCTCCCCAACCAGAAGATATTAATTCTTAGAGGTTCTTAGGAATCCCATCTGAATCAATTTATCTTGTTCTTGAATGAGGGATTCAGTGAATGCATCAAGTGAGGGAATTCACCAATTTATGGTGGTCAGTCTCCTGGAGTAGAAGGTGGATACAAAAATATAAAAAATTCATAGCCAGTATTTCATAAAATGGAGAGCACCAGTTGCTCATCCTTCTTATCAATTCCACATTGCTTGCATTGCATGACCAAATATTTGAATTTGGAGAATAATTGTTGGGTAGTTTCGAAACTGCTGGGTTGAAGAGAAATTAACTCATTCTCCAAAATGTGGACTCTTGGCTCATCCTACTTGCCAAATAGTGATTATAGCTTCAACCATACTTCCCTTGGTGTTTTTAGCCCATCAAGGTGGAAGAGAAACTCCCTAGAGATATGAATAGAAATGAAACCAAATTCTTCAGCAAATTTGTTCAGGTACTCCGATTTCTCTAAAGGTTGTTGGAGTTCGACCTCCTTTCCCATAGTTACCCTATATAGACCCTTATTGCACAACACAATCTACATATCTCCCATCCTGTAGTAGGGATTTCTCCCTTACTACAGAGCAGGAATGGCTACCTTCCGTCTATAGGACAGAAGGGTAGTGTTCCTGATGGTAATACAAGAAAAATGAAATAGAAATGAAGCAAAGAGAACAGAAAAGAAAGAAATGGAAACCCTGCACACAAGGTTAGACTCCAGAAACCTGCATACAACTTGTTAGAACATAAAGTGAACCTGCAAGCAAACTAAATTAGAAAAACTAGAATAAAAATGACAATAAACAAAGCTTGTATCTCTTGGTGGAAATGGGCCACCATGCCCTAGCTTGGAGAAGCACCTCTCTCTTGAGAATGGGGGAGCTATGGCTCAATGGGAGGATGAATGAGAGGGAGTGTGGGTGGCTTGAGAGGAAAATGGTCTCAAGGCATCCACTCGGGTAGCATAACAGTATGCAAAGGAGGAATGTTTTGAGAGTGAGCCCCACACCTCTATTTATAGCTTTTTTTTAGGGTTCTAAGCCCTTGGTCAAGGCTTTAGCCTCTTTCTCTCAATCTTTAGCTCCTTTTAGGGTTTTATGCTCCTTTGAGGGGTTTTAGCCCCTTTTTGGAGGCTTTAGACCCTATGAGAGCTATTTAGACTCTTTTTAGGGGGTTTTAAGCCCTTTTTCATGTTTTTAAGCCTTCTTGAGGGTGTGGGGGTCAAACGGGGTCAAATGAGGGTCGTGCATGGGTGTCCTTGGGTGGTGTAGGCCAAGAAAGAGCTAAGTGAGGGATTTTTTTGGGTTAACAGATTGCCCCGTGATGTTTGAGGGCAGGATCTCATCGTATGGCCGACGAACATCATAGGATTTTCTGCGGAGAGGTGGTGTTTCTTAGGCTGGGGCATGGTGGCTTTTGGTTTTTGTATTAATATGGTTCCCATCATTGGGTGAGATACAAATAATGTGTGACATGTATATGGATGAGGTGGGCATCCCCATGCTCGTAATAATTTCAAAAGAATAATGTGATCTATGCTCTATAATACAAGAGCCGATCATATACAATTGATGATACATAGTGGTTTCCTAAATGAGAGGCTGAATACAATACTGATCTAAAGAACTACTACATTGGACCCATGGCACTCTCATGGAATGCTATATCTTCATGACTGATAGCCTGCTGGATCTGTAATCGTACATAGAAATAGAGACTCACTAATGGAGAGTCAAAGTCTCTATGGTACAAGTATTATGTATCAATCATAAATCTATATAGAAGCACTGCTGGGGCCTTTGAACACTGTCTCCAACACAACCCAAAAATCACAAGGGACATGAACCTGTTTAGGTCCCTCGAATAGACTCATCAATGTGCTAGAGTCGGGTGACACCTGGGGTCTTTGACCAAATACTGCACGGACTAATACCCTGTACAAATCTCAATAGTGCGATGATGTAGTTGGATTCGAGCACATGAGAAACAACCATCCCGAGAGGCACTAAGGACTCCTCTCAAGTGGTCCAAGGAACTCATCAATGAGGTTAATGAAACCAAGATATAGGGACCTCTAGGTCTATCCTCTAGAATATATGTGTTGTCATCAACAGAGGGAGACCTGGCCCTGGTCAAGGTAATGGTGTTTCCTTGACAAGAAGCATGAGGGAGATAACCGAAAGATGTGAGGCAATCTGAGGACTAACCCACTAAATGGGTGGGGGGGGAGAAGGAAAGAGTTGAATAGGGGTATAGGGAGTTTAGTAGACTCAAAATTCCTATGTTTAGAGTATGACGGTAGGGCAGACCAGCCAAGGAATGAAACTGACTCATGGGAATGGGATCATAGCTGTAATACTGGGAATGCCACTGCATATGGGAAATACTTGGGGAAGGTAGATACTTTTGGTACTAATGGGATCCAAGGAAGACACATTGCAGAGTACTCTGAACAAAGGTGACCCAAAGTGGGAATGCTTCCAAACTGTTATCTGTGGGGTGGTGTCTAGAGACACCATTATGGTATGATCTCGTGGATTTTTGGTGAGCCCAAGAAAGTAAATGCTCGATGGTGCTTTCAATTTTAGAGAGTCTGAAAGTATGAAGAACACTCCAGTGGGGACTCTTTTTCATTTGTAGTCTCCTGTGCCTGAAAAGGGATAAAAGTATACACAGGAGAGCTCACCCATCCTTTTTAGGGGATGGGAGACTTCTTTACCGTTTGGTACTCCAGTCAATTCGAAAAAGGTTAAACCTATACTTACTAGACGGTCATTCAGATACTTTTACGAGCATGAACAAAACCAAGTTTGATTGGCAATATTTTCTTGTTGAGAAGGCTAAAAAAGAGCTTAATGACAACCCGTGGTGAGCTTTTTCATAAAGTTTGGCCCCTCTGCCCAAGAAAGCATAAAAGTATGCATAGGGGAATGGTCTTAGCTTGAATGTGCCAACGTGGTCCTTTTCATTGATGGTCTACATAGTCCACAAAAGGAGATAAATGAGACGATGTAGACGCGATTTCCTATATTTTAATGAGGAGGAAAGGAAGCAGCTGCACTCGGCAATCTTTTCATTCTTTTAGGAGTCAGAAAAGGGCTTAAAAGAAACTCTAGTATGGTCAACCGATTGCGATGGCATAGGCGGTGCCCCATGTCGGGATGATGGACAATGGTCCAAAGGTCAAATGTGTAGTATGGACGGAGCAGGTGGCTCTTAAACATACCAATACATGCATGGGATAGATCGCAGTAGAGGCACATGAGTCCGTGCAGCAGGGGCACGCAAATCGAGGTGGCTCTTGGACAGAGGTCAGGAGAGTCATGTGTGAATTGTTGTGGATAGACTTGACTACATGTGATGTGAGTGCAAGTCCAGAGGTAGTTATATACCAAATGCATGCAAAGGAATTGATCTATCTTCCGTATGATGGTCCGAATATCCACATAAGGTGTGGTGGACAGAGTAGACAGCTATGTGTTAAAAACCAAAATGATGTTCCTTGACAGGAGGTGGCCAGAGAACCCGCATGAGTAGCGGTAGGAAAGTGTGATGCAAGTACAGGTCCAAAGACACTTGCATCACCATGATGTGGCTTGTAAATCAAGGTAAATTCTGGGGAGCGGTCCTGAAATTTGTTTGTTAAATATGAGACGATGGTCTCATAAGGAGATTGACGGCGGAATTATGAAACCAATGGCGTCAACGACATCTCAAACAGACTCCGTATGGTCCTGTTGTGTTGAACGGGAGAAAATAGGTCCAATGGGGCCTATATAAGGGTGGGGACCACTTTGTGAAGTGTCATTGTCACTGTTCACTGCAGAGTTGGAGAGGTGGGCCCTAGATTTTCTTTTGCTAATTTCTCCTATTCTGACCAGCGGTTTCAAGTTCCGTGACTTGCAGGTAAGATTTGTTTCCAAATCTCTTATTTTTGGTGGTTTACATTCTGCATTTGGTCACCCAGAGGTCCTCCATGATCCTGTTGGGGTTTCATGGAGCCAAGTCACACCTAGTCGCACCTGTAGGGCATTTTTGAGCGACCTGGTCACTCATTTTTCCCAAACAGGTGCGACTTGACCTCTAGGTGACATTTTTTTATGAGAGCAATGGCTGACATTTGTGTTTTGCTTGTGCAGGATGGCTTAGATTAAGTGTCAAGAGAGAGACTGTAAAGACCTCTGGGAGGCGGCATTTTGAGATGGGAATGTGCATGATACACTGGCCCATTGTGTTTTACTGAAGTTCATGAGGATACCCCTTATGAAGAGCTTGAGTTTGTTGCTGCAAACGTTGGTGTGATTTTGGGATATTGGGGAGGAGTCCTTCCTCTTCCAAGCCCAGCGTATTGAGATCACGCTAGTGGATGTGTACTTCTTGACTGCGTTCCCTATGTTAGGAGTTGTTGGTGACTTGGTAATAGTGCTGTCTTGGTGGGGGAGATTGGAGGAGCTATGTGACAGGCACTGTTACACTACTGCGTATGTGCGTGGCTCATAAATCTTGATGTGTGACATTGAGGACCTGTCAACACGGGCATTGGTGACATTACTGTTGCATATCTTGTGTTCCACAGGGAGCCACAAGATATATGGAGGGCAGCTGTAGTTGGTAGAGTGTTTTATGGGGGGTACGTACTATGGGTGGGCCCAAATGTATCTTCAGGCTGTTTGGCGTCAACTAAACAATGCGAAGGCATCTGGGGTAGGATTTTTATTTGGCTCCTTTCTATGTGCTTTCTTTTTTGAGAAAGTACCTACTCTGTGTCTGCACCGGGCCGTGTGGGATAGTGGTCCACAGGAGCCATGGAAGCATAGGTGGTGCCAGATGATGGTACGAGAGGGCAGTGGAAGAGTGGGCCGCTTCTTCACTGAGGAGCTGATAGAGTAGTGGTGTCAGCTTCCAGTGGTCATTGAGGAGTACTTGTATGTGGGTATGAACTATCATGGGGACCCTGAGATGCCTGACCTCCCGGCCAGGCATGGGGACTACCTAGTATGTATGTATGATGTCTTTATGTTCATATTTATACATAGTGTAGTTGAGTTGGTTGATAGTTGTATGATTACATGTGTAGACTGATGGTGTCCTTATTTGTGTATGCAAATATTGGTCCCTGCCCGCTTTCCAGGTATCAGAGGCGAGTGGTCGCTATTGCACCTGCGGCAGTTCCTACGGGGAACCCTCGCAGGTGACGGCGGGAGGTAGATGAGTTTATGCCACATCTGTAGTGGCTTGCTAATGGGATCTCTGATGATGGCTGGAAGCATTTGAACAATGATCTGATCGCTGCCATTCATAGTTTTCCTCCAGAGTGGACCTCTGTGATGAGGAGGGTGGTCGTGGTCTGTGATTACCTTTGTCGAGCGGCGAGAGGCAATCTTCCTGCAGAGGATGAGTCTTCTGAGGAAGATGATAATACTGAGCTAGATGATGAGTTTGAGTCAGATTAGCATCCTAGTGGGGTTTCCCCTAGTGCATTGGTGCACTTAGGAGTTTTTGCATCGCTATGTATATTCAGTTGAGAAAGCATATGTGGCTTCTCATTTTGTACTAGACATACTTTGGACATGCAACTTTTCTATCTATATATATTTTTGATGCACGTGGATGCGCTTTTTATGGATTTATATGCAAGTCTTTTTATGATGATGTGAAATGCAATTCCTAGATGATGTATTGTTACACTTGTGTGTGTATTTTATATATGATTATGCATGATGTTATGGTTGTATGTTTCCTATATGCGATTATGAATGTGCCAATTTAGAATGTCATTAGCCATTTGATTTGTTACACTATTGAGGTTTATGGGAACATATGTAAATGTAATGGACTCAAATGTTCTAACCATCTGTTTAGTGCGCAGGAATTTTCTAAAGAGGCAGGGATCACATACCCAGTAGTAGTTGTTCAACTGAGAAACAAGCAACTGGGAGTCTAAGAAGACATCGAGATGGTGGATGCCTAACTGGAGAGCGGCGGCCAAGAGGCCGTTGACACCATCATATTCATCCCGGTTGTTGGTCACACTGCCACACATATTTTGTCGATATGGATCAACTCGTGCGATGGGGAGTAGATGACCCATGCAGCCGAGGTGAGGTTCGGAGACCATCTACTTGCTCCATCAGCAAATCTGATGTACAGGTCCGGGGTAGGATCCATCTGGAGCAATGAGGGGAAACAATACATAAGACTCACTCTTTTTTTTTTAAATGTGTAAAACAAAATGGAAAATACTATAATACAAGTTGAATGACCATCACTTAAAGAGGTGACGTTGGAGGGAAAGTGGTTTTGAATTTCAAGGGATCGGCGATAATTACTTTGTATGACATGATGAACCCTAGGAGATGGCCCGTTGGGACACAGAAAACACACTTGAAAGGGTTCAAGCAGATATACTACTTGCGACATCGTAGGAAGGCTTGCTGCAAGTCATCTATGTGTTGTGCTTGCTTCTGTGACTACGCGATGAGGTTGTCAAGATAAACCAGCATGATGTGAATGAGATCATAGAAACAGTGTGTCATGGTGCACTGGAAGGTGGCTCCCGCGTTTTTCAGGCCAAAGGGCATTACTCGATAAGCGAATGTACCCCACGGGGTTGTGAATGCAATCTTATAATGGTCTTCTTTCTGGATTTGGATTTGGTTATATCCAAAAAATTCATCCATGAAGGAAAATACCTCATGTCCGACGCATGCATCGATAATCTGATCAATGAAGGGTGTTGGGAAGTTATCTTTGGGACACACCCCATTTAGATCATGAAATTCTGTGCAAACGTGGATGGTACGCTATTTTTTATTCACAAGAAGGATTAGAAACCCAAGTGGTGTACACAATGGGGTAAATGAAGCCGGCTATGCGCAACTTCTCTATCTCAGCTTTGACTGCAGCCACTTTGGAGGGATGGATGGGCCATTGCCTTTGGAGCACGGGGGTCGCATTGGGCGATGTGTCGATGTGGTGTTCCATGATGGATGGATCCAACCCAGGAATTTCAGTGTAAGACCAGGAAAATATGTAGTGGAATTCTTGGAAGAGATATTTGTAGGCAGCGACTTTTTACAGGGAGCAGGATTCCCCCAGCATGATTTCTTCAACAACCTTGGAGTTGGTTGAGATATTGATTTTGGTGGTTGGAGATATGTTAGCCATGTTCCCTTCTTAGAAGACGTTTGGTGCCAGAATGGGGTTTTTGAACTAGTCGACTTTCCCATGAATGAAATCTTTTGTTTCCATAGAAAACTGGTGTGACTGTGACACAACTTCTTCGGGGAGGAAGAAAAAGCGATGGTGCATGTCATCCCATGGGTATTCTGGGGCGGTTAAGGCTTCAAGTATCTCCTCATCATTGCAAAAGAAACAAAGAGATAGGTATGATGGACCGTCATTGATAGTGGAGACAAGAGGGTCAGTAGAACTGGACATCATGTAAATGGACATGGTGTTCGAAGAAGGAGGTGGGGGGTGAACTTCTTCAATCAGGGTGATCTCAGATTCAAGGGAATGTTGTTGAAGGTCAGCTAAAGCCATTAGGAACTCAGACAAGTCTTGGAAATGGTGGGAATAGCAGGGATTTATATTTTACTACAGGGTAGGAATGGTTACCTTCCATCTATAGGACAGAAGGGTATGGTTCCTGATGGTAATGCAAGAAAAAAAAACATAAATGAAGCAAAGAGAACAGAAAAGAAAGAAATGGAAACTCTGCACACAAGGTTAGACTCCAAAAACCTACATACAACTTGTTAGAACATAAAATGAACCTGAAACCAAACTAAATTAGAAAAACTAGAATAAAAATGACAATAAAAAAATCTTATACCTCTTGGTGGAAATGGGCCACCATGCCCTAGCTTGTAGAAGCACCTCTCTCTTGAGAATGGGGGAGCTATGGCTCAATGGGAGGATGAATGAGAGGGAGTGTGGGTGTCTTGAGAGGCAAATGGTCTCAAGGCATCCACTTGGCAGCATAACAGTATGCAAGGGAGGAATGTTTTGAGAGCGACCCCCACCCCTCTATTTATAGCTTTTTTTAGGGTTCTAAGCCCCTGCTTAGGGCTGCAGCCCCTTTTTTGGTCTTTTATCCCCTTTCGCTCAATCTTTAGCTCCTTTTAGGGTTTTAGGCTCTTTTGAGGGGTTTTATCCCCTTTTTGGAGGCTTTAGCCCCTATGATAGCTATTTAGGCTCTTTTTAGGCATTTTTAAGCCCTTTTCATGTTTTTAAGCCTTATTGAGGGTGTGGGGGTCAAATGGGGTCAAATGAGGGTCATGCATGGGTGTCCTTGGGTGGTGTAGGCCATGTAGAGCTGAGTGAGGTATTTTTTGGGTTAACATGTCCAATCGATGTAATTGAAGTGTGTAAGGATCCTTGGTGTCAAGGCAGTTGAATTCTCCATTTTGTAGCTTTAGGAGCAGCACAAATCTATTGAATTCTTCAATTAAACTGAATAGAATATTCAATTCGAAGGTAAATCAACTCTGTACAGATATGATACCATGTAAAGTTAGCAACTCCACAGGATAATCAGGTTGGAATGAACTTCATAATGAATAGGAGAATGAAATGAGGAATAATTTCAATGTTAGACCCTTCAAACAATCATGGTGAAATTATTCATACAAGAGGAAAAAATTTGATAGCATCACCATAATTGAATAATCATTGATCTATATGAAATACATTGGTGATACAGTAGAGAGAATTTGAATCCTCTAGGAGTGATTTGAATCCCATAACTTCGACTAACTCCAGACATCACTAACTATGGAAAATCACCACTGAAGACTCACTACTGTAACTACGAACAACTGAAACACCTCACAATCAATTTACTAACCAAGGTAGGTGAGAAAAGGTTCCCATCTCCTTAAATCATGCAAAATGGGTGCTAGACTAACTAAAGGTGAATTGAATGTGTCCCATTGGAGCATAACTCAACACAAACTAGGGTGAAATGATGGTGGGACTCCCATGACTCAATGTGGGCTCCTAAAATATAGGGATTGGTCTCTGGATCTCCTAAACTCATGCAAAGTTGTGCATCAAGTGGTAGGTAGGCCACAGATAAATTATCCATGGAACTAATGAATCGGTAACATATCCTTAAGCTAGGAAACTTCCATTAAGACTATAGTGGACAAGGGAGGATTACAATAATCCTATCACAACCATATATTTTAACAAACATAAATATAATTAACTTTAAAAAAAATCTCATAACACTAATTAGTGATGAGAATCCCAACCGATCACTTTGAGATGGCAAGGTATTATGGATAAGAAGGGAGAAGAACACTCTCAACCACACTCTCAAGCAGAGTGGAGCCTGAGAGTGTTCCTATGGATGAAATGGATCGAGTAGAAAATCATACTCATGTTTTCTTGTTTGAGTTGCTAACATTCCATTTTTATTCCCAATAGATCCTCTCTCCTCTATTAACAATTATCTCTAGATCCTCTTCATTCTTTTAGCAATTGATACCTTTGACCATGTCTTTCAACTCTTGTTTGAGAAAACTGGTCGACCTCTCCAGTATATGATTATTGTATTTGAGACACATAATCCCATGTAGGATACAACAATCTATTAGATTTTTATCATTAAGCTAGAAATACATTAGGATCTTTAACTGAGAGAATAACAAGCACAGCAATCAAACACAAGAGACAATGAACACAGTGTTTATCCTCGGGGAAACCATAAATGGTGAAAACCCTGAAAATTCCTCAGAGATAGAATCAGCACCAAAATTAAAGCCCCAAAACAGTAAGGTGGTCTCCCGACAGTAGTAACCTCTTTCTGTCTAGCCCCAGTGTCTTCTCCTTCATCAACTATGCGCTACACTTGAGTGTGTATGAGATGTGTGATAAATAGAGAGGCCAGCTCTCTATTTATACTAATTCTCAACTTGATTAAACCCTACTAGGGCTGACCTCTCTAGGAGAGTCTAATAACCCTAGTGCCCTGGAACTGCGGGGACTTTAACCCTTATCCAGTAGGAGGGTTACCCACAATGACTTGACATGACTTGTTTACATTATAGAACTTCCTGACAGGAACATCATGGAATGACATGACTCAAGTACATCTTGGAATAAACATCGGTTTACAATACATAAGAAATACAAGTGAAATACATTCTGAAGTTACATATACATCAACACTCCCTCTTAACTAGGAAGGTATTCTTTCGACACAATTTTCAGCACAAGTCTTCTTCTCTGTATCATCTGGATCATCATCAAGTCCTCATCATCTTCAAGTCATATTCATCATCGGATCTGTATCATCACTCGATCTGGATCATCACCACTCGATCTAGATCATCACTGCTGGATCATCATCATTGAATCATCACGGGTGCTATCTCTTGATTCTTCTCGCCACAGGAATTTCTACAAAGCCAACCCTTTTTCATGCTAGATGTACATCTACAGAGCCAGTCCTTTTTCATACTAGATGTATCATCACACAAAGCTAGTCCTTTTTCATACTAGATGAGTCTTCACAGAGCCAGTCCTTTTTCATACTGGATGTGGGATCCACCCAGAGCTAGTCCTTTTTCATACTAGAATAGTCTTCACAGAGCCAGTCCTTTTTCATACTGGGTGTTTCATCCACACAGAGCTAGTACTTTTTCATACTAGATGAGTCTTCACAAAGCCAGTCCTTTTTCATACTGGATGTGGGATCCACCCAGAGCTAGTCCTTTTTCATACTAGATGAGTCTTCACAGAGCCAGTTCTTTTTCATACTGGGTGTGGCATCCACACAGAGCTAGTCCTTTTTCATACTTGATGTGTCTTCCCACAGCCAGTCCTTTTTCATACTATATGTGGGATCCACACAGAGCTAGTCCTTTTTCATACTAGACGAGTCTCCACAAAGCCAGTCCTTTTTCATACTAGGTGTGGCATCCACATAGATCTAGTCCTTTTTCATACTAGATGTGTCTTCATAGAGCCAGCACTTTTTCATGCTGGATGTGGAATCCACACATACATCTGATAATGGAAGGAACCAATCCTCTCACCATGTCATAGCTCTTACATTTGACCATGGAAGGAACCAATCCTCTCACCATGTTGGAAGGGCACAGCACTTACATCTGACCATGGAAGGAACCAATCCTCTCACCATGTCAAAAGGGCTCAGCACAGACACATCAATTCCTCTTGGGAGGAATCTCGATCTGGAGAACACCAAGCTTCTCCCTGAAGTACTCAAACTTCACCCTAGCCAATGCCTTAGTCAACACTTCAGCTATCTGTTCATCCATAGCAACATACTGGAGCTTCACTGCTCCTTTCTGCACCATATCCTTGATATAGTGATACTTGATCTTGATATGCTTCGACTTGTCATGGAACATTGGGTTCTTCGACAACTTCACACAACTCTGGTTGTCATAGTACATACAAGTAGCATCTAACTGGAGATCAAATAAATAAGACAATATCTTCCTGATCCATACTACCTCACAACTAGCTGAACAAGTTGTGACATATTCTGCTTCAACTGTACTTAGTGCCACACAGGATTGCTTCCTGCTAAACCAAGAGATCACACCTGATCCCATACTGAAGCAACACCCTGAAGTGCTCTTCCTATCGATGGCACTTCCTGCCCAATCTGAATCAACATAACCCTATAGGTTAATCCTTTGATCAGTCTTCTACATGAACCCATAATCAACCATACCTTTTAGGTACCTTAGAATATGCTTTGCAGCAATCAAGTGAACATGTCTCAGATCTATCAGGAATTGGCTCAAGGTGTTCACAGCAAAGCAAATATATGGTCTCATGTTCGTCAGGTACATCAAGAACCCAATCATCTGACAATACATCGTGGCATCAACTGACTCTGATGAAGCATCACTCAATAGCTTCAGTTTCGATGCCATAGGTGTGGTTGAGGCCTTGCAGTCCATCATCCTAAATCTCTTCAGGATCTCTACTGCATAATTCCCTTGTCCAAGAAAGATTCCATCTGCATTTTGCCACACCTCCATTCCTAGAAAATAATGCATCATACCCAAGTCCTTCATTTCTAACTTGGAAGCAAGCTTCCTCTTCGTATCCGCAATCAACCCATCCAAACCTGTTACAAACAGATCATCTACATATAGGAGGAGCATCACTGGATTGCCATCTTCAACCTTGTAGTAAAGGTTGGAATCTGCTTTACTCTTGGTAAATCCCAAACTCGATAAGAAGCTATCAATTCTTCTGTACCATGTCCTGGGTGCCTATTTTAAGCCATACATGGCTTTCTTCAATATACACACATGAGACTCTCTATCATGTGTCTCAAAACCAAGTGGTTGCTCCACATACGCTTCCTCTTCCACTACGCCATTCAAGAAAGCAGTCTTGACATCCATCTGGTGTATCTTCCACTTCATTACTGTGGCCAAAGCAAGTACTGATCTGATAGAAGTGTATCTAGCCACAAGTGCAAAAGTTTCTTCATAATCTATACCTTCTTTTTGGGAGAAACCAAGAGCAACAAATCTTGCTTTGTATTTTTCAATGCTACCATCTGCAACATGCTTGATCTTGTAGATCCATTTGGAAGTTACGACCGACTTCCCTTCTGGTCTTGGGACTACATCCCAAACATCATTCTTCATGATTGACTAATACTCTTCGATCATAGCATCCTTCCATTATTTTTGATTCGTCGCCTCTTCATAATTGGAAGGTTATTTATCAATGAAATCACATAATAAGGCTACATATCCTGAGCAGGATCTGGTCATCTTTCTTTCTCTGTGATTCTCTTCTGGAGCCCCATATCTTTCTGCACCTTCGATAGCTTCCCGTACCCAAGCAAGTTCCTCTTATGAGAATTATTTTCCTGAGGTGGACCTACAGGTTCTCGTGGTTCTTCAAATTCTCAATCTTCTTCTTGAGTTTCTTCATTCATGGTTGTATCATTAGTTCTGGGTACTTCAGCTTCTTCAGGTTCTTTAGCAGGTCTCTTTCTGGATTTGTTGTAAGCTGAGTCTTCATCAAATGTTACATCCATGTTGATGTCAATATTTTTGAATCCTGGGAATTATATTCTGTAAGCCTTCGAGCTTTCAAAGTATCCCACAAATATACCCTTCTTTCCTGAAAGATCTGATTTTTTTCTCTTCTCTTTTCGAATGTGTATGTACACAGGACAGTCGAATATTCCGAGATGGATGACTTTTGGTTTCTTTCTAGAGAATACTTATTCAAGAGTTTTGTTCTTGAGTACTCTGTGTAGAGTACGGTTCTATACATACACTGTTGTTTTGGCTGCTTCTACCCATAGAAGCATAGGAAGATCTTGATCATGAAGCATTTCTCTTACAACTTCCATGATAGTTCTATTCTTCCTTTCTACAATCCCATTCTGTTGTGGATTATATTGGGTGGACAACTCCCTCTTAATCCCTGAGTCTTTGCATAAATCTTTGAATTCATTTGAAGTGAATTCTCCACCATTATCTGATCGAAAAGTCTTGATCTTCTTTTCAGTGTGGTTCTCGATCAAGGATTTGAATTCCTTGAACTTGCTGAATACTTCATCTTTGTTCTTCATGAAGTAAATCCATGTCTTCCTAGAAAATTCATCAATAAAAGAAACATAGTACACATACCCGCTTAGTGAGCTTGATGACATTGGTTCTCATACATCGGAGTGGATGATTTCCAAGATTCCTTTTTCTTTGCTTTCTCTACTTGGAAATGTCTTCTTTGTGTTTTTTCCTTTCGTACATCCTTTGTAGACACCTTCATGTTTTTCTTGAATTTCTGGAAGACCTTCAACAGCTTTGCTTGCAAGTGGTAGTGCTCTATAATGCACATGTGCAAGCCTTCTATGCCAAAGTTCAATTGGTTCTAATAAATCATGAACCAAAGCTTGTTCTGGTTGGCCCTTCAACTTGTATAGACCTCCTTCTTGTTCCCCAATCACTATTTCATCGTCAAAAGTCTTTCCCTTTGGCCACATAAGAACTTTTCCATATACAAAAGCAACCCTCATTCCTTTTGCATCCAATGCAGATATGGAGAGGAGGTTCTTCTTTAGTCCTGGAACAAATAGTACATTCTTCATCTTCATAGACTTTCCAGAGTCTAGTTTATAGGAGGATTCACCACTACCTTTTATTGGATAATGGTAGTCATCCCCAAGTTTCACCTTGTGAGGTGACTCATGTTCAGATAGTTTCACAAATGATTCTTTGAATCCTGTCATATGCTTGGAAGCACCATTTTCTATGAGCCAATCATTGCTTCCATGTGAAACAATTCCCATGAGAACGGATATCAGTACATATTCTTCATCACTTGAAGAATCACTTTCTTGTCTGATTCTTATTGTGGAAGGTTCATTATCCTCTGCAGCATGAACATGATGTCTTCTCTTGTTTCCCTTCTTCTTTTTGAATTCCCTTTGTTAGGGCGGAATTTGGATATGTGACCTTTCACATCACATGTGTAACATCTAATAGTAGCCCAATATCTTCTAGAGTGATGAGGCTTACCTTTGGAGTGATGATGGTCCCTTTTGGTTTTCTTGGTGTGGGCTATGAGAGCTTGATCTTCACTTCCTATCTTTTCTTCTCGAGCTGCTATCTGAGCTTCTTCTTGAGAGAATTCTTCCCATAGTCTATTGAACTTGACTAACTTCTTTCTGGAACAGATCCCTTGAATGAAAGAGTCCCATGATCTAGGGACACCATTCAAGGTGGTCATCACAATCTCTGCATTTTCCACTTCTTCATCTACTGCTTCCAGCTATTCCTTGATTTGAGATACCCTTGTAAAGTAAGACTAGATGGTCTCAGCATTCTAGATCTTTACATTATTCAGATGGTTTCTCAGAGTCATCTTCTAGTTTATGTTCTTCCTTTCAAACAATTTGGTTAGGGCATCAAACATAGCTTTAGGTGTCTTTAGGGAGGACACCTGTGGTATGAGGTGATCCTTAATAGAATCAGCCTTGATTCTCTTTGCCATAACCAACTTCTTCTTGTGTAAGGCCTTAGCCTCATCTCCCTCTGAAACTGGAACCTCCTCATTGATATAGGAGTCCAACTCATTTTCTTCCAGGACCAGGGAGATATTATACTTCCATGCTCGGAGGTTATCAAATCCCTCAAGATTTTCATGATGATACATCTTAAACTGAGAACCTCAAATGGAAATACAAAAGATTTAGATCTTACCAGGTCAAGATGTCGGATCTAGATTTGGAGCTGAAATATTGTAGTGTTGGTTCAGTAGAATATTAGGGTTTTTCTTTTCTAGAGTTTTGTCCAACCAAATTCTTTTAATTTGATCCATAACTTCGATTTTGGGGAGGAGATCAATCCAGGCCTGGGCTCACTGAAAAATTCCTCTTCTGTGAAAAGCCCTAATTTCTGGCAGCAGTGTTGGGTCCAAAACTGAAAAACCTCAGAATTGGATTCTGCTTCCACAGAAAGATGGGCCCTAGGGAGGAGAGTTATTCCAACCTTCTTTTGCTGAAAATATGTGGAGAGAGATCCACAAAGTGGGAATCCCTACTTCCTGCAGCTGCATAATGTCTTCTTCTCAGGTTAGCTCTGATACCATTTTAGATTTTTTTTCATTAATATAGCAATACATTAGGATATTTAACTAAGAGAATAACAAGCACAACAATTAAACACAAGAGACAATGAACACAGTGTTTATCCTCGAGGAAACCATAAATGGTGAAATCCACGCAACTTCCTCAGAGATAGAATCAGCACCAAAAGTAAAGCCCCAAAATAGTAAGGTGATCTCTCGACAGCAGTAACCTCTTTCTATCTAGCCCCAGTGTCTTCTCCTTCCTCAACTATGCACTACACTTGAGTGTGTATGAGATGTGTGATAAATAGAGAGGCCAGCTCTCTACTTATACTAATTCCCAACTTGACTAAACCCTACTAGGGCTGACCTCTCTAGGAGATTCTAATAACCCTAGTGCCTTGAAACTACGAGGAATTTAACCCTTAGCCAATAGGATGGTTACCCACAATGACTTTACATGACTTGTTTACATTATATAACTTCTCGATAGGAACATCGGGGCATGACATGACTCAAGTACATCCTGGAATAAGCATCGGGTTACAATACATAAGAAATACAAGTGAAATACATTTCGAAGTTACATAGACATCAACACAATCTACCTCATCCATCCAATGACCTTCAACCATAGAATCAACCTAATGAAGGAAAGGAAACTCAATTTAAAAGTGAGAATGAGCATCAGACAACTCTACACACCAACACTTTTAGCAATGGTATTCTTAAACCAAGAATCCTCCCCTGCATGTTTCCATTTGACATGTCACACATTTGGAAATGATATGGTTTTCCCTTCCTCAATATATTGATATGGTGTCCTATCTCCTCCATCATGGCCTTCACTTGAGTGGACATCAACTCATCCCTTCTAAAACTTTGACTTGGACCTCCATGAATCCTTGTTCACTTTTTTTGTCTATATTGTCCCATGTTTGTCTATGAGTCAATTGTCCTACCTCCATGTGCTAATATGTTATGTTGGATTTTCCAACATGGACTTTGTGGATGATGTCAAGTGATAGCATGTGCAAATATTGATGGTACTGGACACACAGGGTGGAAACAACATGTTGAGTTTGGTTGTCATACTAATGGGTGGGTGATCTTAAATGTTAGGATCAGTGTGTAGGTGTGTATGGGTTTAGTGTACAATAATATTGTTTGGGCCCTCCTCATCCACAAGGGGTATTTCAACATTTTTTGTATGATCTCTTTACAGTTAATAAAAGGATATTTGAATAGACGTTAAGGGGTTTACAAATCTACATAACTATATTTAAGCTATCTTTTTTCTATATGTATAAGTATGTTAATGTGGAATAGAAGTGGTGTTGAGATTCATTGTGTACATTGTTATTTTTTATTGAATTTTTGGTTGAAATTTTTTTGTATTCCTTACTATTATGTCATATTCATATCATCATTTTTGAATTTTTTTTCATTTGGTTAATGAATTGATTTAATTTTTATAAAATAGATTCAATGAATTTAATTTTTTTTAACAACAAAGGCTAAGTTTTCATTTATAAAAGGCTGCAACAAAATTTACATCAATACTAGATTGGTTTTGTCAGTTCTCTTATAGTAATATTTCCATAAACCTTTGACCAAAATCTAGAAACCATTAACAAAGAGATATTAACTACTATGATACTATATATTTTGACATATTTGTTGAGTATTAACTAGAAAAAAATATACATAAGTAACTAGAAAGAGAAAGAACTAAGCAGTATTGTGACCACAGACCATAACCTAGTCCTCCTCACTATCATCAGCTTGCTCCTTTGAGCTCAAGATGTTGACAAGTACAAAATAACATTGTTGAACATAATTATCTTCATCATCCCTACTTCCAATATCATCATATAGCTTGGATAATTAACCCACCAGCACATACTCATGATGATCTAAGGTATCCTTGAAAGTTTACAACTAAACTTCATAAGCCCTTATATTACCTTCTACTTTAT
The DNA here is from genome assembly GCA_001517045.1 of Pseudotsuga menziesii. Taxonomy (NCBI): domain Eukaryota; kingdom Viridiplantae; phylum Streptophyta; class Pinopsida; order Pinales; family Pinaceae; genus Pseudotsuga; species Pseudotsuga menziesii. The sequence continues at coordinate 222,593 of LPNX010959392.1, forward strand.
CCTAGAGTTGTTCTAAAACTGACAACTGAGCTTCACTTATACATAAATTTCCTTCCACTTTGTATAATCATAGACCCAAGCTATTTCCTCAAGCAGTTTTCTAAGTAACAACTTCCAAACCCTCTTTCAATTGACAATTTATCCAACATAGGTTGGATTTGATATCTCTAATATTAGCCCTGGTGTCTCATATTTTGACAAAAAAATCATGCATATTATCTGCTAAATCCATCTCATCATTCATTGAAGAGGGAAAAAAGGTGAGCCTCAGCAATGTACCAAGTCCCCTCACCAACTAGAGTATGGACACCAACAAACTCGAATCCTCCTTCCCAAGCTATATTATCAAAGACCCCAAATCTCACAAATATCAATTCAACACGAAGATGAGTCCCCACTCTACCCAGAAGAAATGCTCTTCACTTTACCAATCCCACAAGAACTAATTTCCACATGAGAATTCTCCATTCTCCCTATCCCTTCCAACTAAACTTGGCAAAGATGCAATAAGAAATCAACCGGTAACTCAATTTTCATATGAAAACAAGAAATTCCCTTCACATGCCGACCTAACCATGCAACAAAGAGCCATTCCCTTAGGATGAATGGAATGGAATCTTCCTCATCAACTTCACTCACACTCAACATCCCTAGGTCACCAAAAAAGTCAATGTTCCACCCCTCCAAACAACACTTAATCCCATCTACCTTAGCTAAACATAGGCAGGAATATTCATAACGTAGGGGATCTAGAACCAGCCCCATAAGTGAAATTCCCACAAATCCTTCCATGTAAGGTGGCATAAGGAGCATTAAATCATACCATTAGAGTTCTAAATGATGACTGCTATAATTAAATACAAAATGAATGTTTGAATGACCCATCAAAACTTTTATTAGTACCTTATAAGAGGAGCCAACACAATGATAATTGGTTCCCATCTTTTAATGCTCCCTAGAGGTAGAAGAGTATATTCATTTGCATGCTTATCTTCTTATTTATTGTTCCCTCATCACACATGAAAGAGATGAGATTTTGGAATTCAAAGGAGAATCTTATGGATACTGTTTTTAATACTATGAGTTATTTCATCTGTGAGGTCTTTTTTTGTCTAGATTGAGAATTATCAGTAAGTAATCACCAATTATAACAATATATTGAATCCCAAGTGAGGCAACTTGATCAACACCTAGATAAAGGGCATACCACTACACTTTATTATTGGTATCTTTACCTAAATCACATGCAAAATTTACGACTATATTTCCTCCAGGATCCAAAAGGATCCCCCCACACCTGCCACCCCTAGATTCAATGAATTTAATTAATAACTAACACTTTAAATAAAAACATCAATAGGTTAAATTATTTATGTATATCAAGGCATAATATTACTATGGTGGACATTGTTATCGATTTTAATGTTGAGGATATGCAACAAAATGATTTGAACATGCCATGCTCATAATCATTGAATTGATAATGTGGTGTATAATTTGTAAAAAATGAATAATCAAAGAACCATTTGATTGTAAATTGTTCAAATGCAAGTAGTATTTCAGATAAAACAATAAAATTGACATCTTTGGAATCAACATTTATATCTACAAAATTTAAATTGACATTTTATAGAATCAAGAATCATACTGATGGAATTGAAATTCTCACTTTTGGAATTAAAAACTTCATTTGTGAGATAAGAAATCACACATTTTGAATCGAAAATCACTCTTTTTGAACTAAGAAAACACATACTTTTCAAATAAAAAATCACACTTTTTTAATCAAAAAATGCACTTTTTGAATCCATAATCTCACTTTTTGGGTTCAAAATGATTCTAAAATTGCACTTTTGGAATTTTAAATTGCACTTTTAGAACCCTTTTATGCACTTTTCGAAATACTATTTTTGGGTTTAGAAAGCATGATTTTGCACTTTTTAGTCCATGTTTTGTTGAATATGTCCAGATTTAATTAAATGGGAATTGCATGCATCAACTGTGTTACACTTCAATCTTATATCTTTCATAATGAAACATAATTCTTGGTATGTGCAAGGTAAAGTATTTTACAATGATAAGATAATATCACCTAACAATCTACAAGAAACGATAAATTAATATATTGAATACTGGGTAAAAGGGCCTATATATTACAATCTCCCTCTCTCTCTCTCTCTCTCTCTCTCTCTCTCTCACACACACACACACACACACACAAATACTACATACCTTAAGATCTATTTCATATATATGTTTGAAATGCTATTTAGTATCTTCAAATTGACCAACAACAAAAGAGAAGAGAGAACATTTGTCTGAGTCTACAGATACAAGTTTTTATATTTTCTCAATAAGAGGTACATCATAACTAGCCTCCTAGAATCTCATATGTGGGTGCATTGCAATCCATGGAAACAAAGGTTTCATGGATCAACCTATTTATCGCTTCATTTTCAACAAAATCAGTGTCATTTTCTTCCATAGTATCAACTTCAATTCTATTGCCCTCACCATCTCTACTATGAATTGTAGCATCTAGAATTCCAACCATCGACACTCTTCTCTTTGTGTTAAAAATAAATAAATATAATTAATATCAAATATTTGAACATTTAAAACTATTGAAAATAAAATAAAAAAACATGTTATCTCTATATTACAAATGGGTGATATTGTTTTCCTCCTAGGTGCCCATTCTCTAAGTAATATTTCCTAGCTATTGACTTGTTAATTATTCTTCTCATTATGCCATCACCATATTAAGATGTTTAGGATGATTTTGAGTTTGTTTCTCACAGTTTCTTGTATGCATAGAAAATTTTCATTCATCAAGCTCAACATCCGCAATGAGAGCTAATGCGTCATTGGTTACATAATGTATATAACACAACCAATCATATGCATCAATGCTCAAGTTAGGGTCATCTAAATTTGATCTATACTTCAACAAAATATTCAACCCATTCATTAGTACGATAATAATCCATTCAAATAATTTCACAAATAGAGAATTCAAATGGCATTAACAAACTTTAACCTGATAAAATTTCAATTATGTGTAGCAAAATTTCACCTACTTCCAACTCTTAAGAAAAATGGGTTATTTTATTTTTCATGGGTGTATTTTCACTGCCATGGAAAAAGAAATTTATCAATAGACATAGTGGAAGTGACAATTAAAATATATATAAAAATGTAGCTTTTGTGATGTTATGTTGACATCCACACAGACGCGCGCACATTGGAAGAATAGATAATCATCGTTAAGAATTAAAATATATATCAAAACATCGCTTTTGTGATGTTATGTTGACAATTATATATATATATCTGTGTGTGTGGGTGGGTGGGTGGGTGTGTGTGTGTGTGTGTGTGTGTGTGTGTGTGTGTGTGTGTGTGTGTGTTTGTGTGTGTTGGTTTTTTTGTCAATACTGAGAGGGGGGGGTGAATCAATATTGTTATATTTTTACTTAATTTAACCACTTACTAAATTTAACATTAAAACACATAACAACATGAAAACACATAACACAAATTAAACATGGAATCCCAATAGGGTAAACCACCAATATGTCCTATTACTGCAAAATTGTGTTTTACAAATAGTTGGCCTGCTGCTACAGACAAGGATGGTATTACACCCTGTTTACCAATACCAATTGGAAGGAGGATATGACCCCCTGGTTTATCAGCTACGACTGAAAGGATGCTACAACACCCTATTTACTAATACCAATTGGAAGGAGGATACGACCCCCTATTTTATCAACTACAACTGAAAGGAGGAAACAACCCCCTGCAGGCATGTTGCCTTCCCTAGCGTCGCCCTGCCCCCCTGATATGTTTCTCACTATTTCTCTCCCACTAAATTTCGTCACACCTAATGGTCTCTGATTCTGATCATGCAATTTGAACTGCAGAGACATCTTCCTTCTTACTAAGGCCGCTGCTTAAATACTTCTCAGCATTTAAGCTTCTTTCAACAGTTGCGTCTCTTAAAAATGAACAAACACACCTTTCACTATTGCACCCTTCCATATCTAAAGATCACACCTTTCAGAACATCCTTTCACATTCTTCCATTGATCCTCCACATCAGAGATCACTTCCGCAGCTTGGAAACCATTTGTGTACCTCTGTCCAACATTTGCAGGTGCTTCCACACTATCCATATTCTTTCTACAATATCATCTTCTAGTTTTAATCAGAGTCGTTGATCCTATTTCTAATGCACAGATTTCCTCCTTGAAATCACCTTTCCACGCCAAGATTACCTCATCAACGATTCCCCACCGTTGATCTTCGTCAAGTGTTTTCATGACCATCGATATCCATATTGCGGGATGTGGGATGTTGACTTTCTATTTTTCCTTCCCACAAACTCCTTTCTGCAAGTCCATTTCTGCATGCTTCTTTCCACAAGCTTCTTTCTGCACCATCGATCTATTTTAGCAGAACTAACTTCAATCGTTCGATCTTTCTATATTGCGGGATGTGGGATGCAAAAACCTAACATTTAAACTTTCCACAATTTTTCTTCCACATCGTCGATATTTTGTGGAGTCTTTCCTAACCATTGATCTGGTGGATTGTGGGATGCGGGATGCGGAATCACACTTTCCTATTTTGGACTTCTGCAACTTTGTTTCCGCATTGCGGATTATGGGATGTGGGATGCAGAATCATGCTTTCCTATTTTGGACTTCCACAATTTCCTTCCACAACTTTGTTTCCACATTTTCTTGGACCGTCATTTCCTTTCGGATTTACCCCTGACTGTCCAATCTTGATCTTTTGCAGAACTTTGGCTTTTCCGCCTATCTTTTGTGGGATGCTTCCTAACCGTCGGATCTTGTGCGTGATGCTTCCTAACCATAAACTAATGTGGATCTGCATTCTGTCTTTACAAATTATACAAAAAATGATCCTAATTCATTGGATCTCATGCAAATAACTATGCTGCCTCATCATCATGCCATGTCATCACTACCTTTGTCTATGCCACCTCATCATCGTGCCATTTTTTCTTTACTTTGACTTATGTTGTGTTAACTCTGCGTTAACTCTGCCATGGTATCTTTTGCTTATCCTTTGTACTTCATAAGTAACTTTTCTATCACTACCTTATTCTTTCATCATCATTAGGACACCATCATATTCCATATCATTATATGTGTCATGCCACATCCTCAACTAGCCATGTCATCACTACTTTAGTCTTTCACTGAGTTTGTCCTGCCATCATATCCATTGGTTATTCCTTTGTAATTCATGAACACCTTTGACATCAATGACAACTATAACCGAAATTTTCCAACAATCTGCCCCTTTGGCATTGATGGAAACCTTTAAACATTCTCCTCCTTTTCCAACAATGACAAAGGATAACCTGTTATGCCAGTGTTGTACCTATTTTGATAAATGATTTCCTGTCTTTCTAATTTCTGACAACTCCCCCTATCATCATATCTCCCCTTGGTTAACTGAACTTCTTCTTTGGATCCTCATTATTCATAGAAGAGACACCCTCAAGTTCCTCGATCTGCTGATTATATATATCTCTTCAATGATTTTAACCAATACACCCTTTCATCAAATGTGTCTTAACAAACACATTCCTTCATTAACAGTCACGCCCTTTTAATGACAAAATCACATCCTTCTAAAATTCTTTAAAATGCACCCTTTCATTTAAATAACACTTCTTTGTCTTATTCGATAAAACTTTATCATTTATGTCAAAACCCCAAATTTTCCGAAAATTTTAAAATTTTTAAAAGCATATGAATTTCATAATTATGTTAAACTAATTATTTAATTAGTCATATATTACCACATTCATTATCTGAATTATCTGTTGGTTATGTTTAGCAGTAGAATAGTCCTTTTCAGTTTACTGACTTTGTTTTTCTTCGCGCCCACAAGGTGAGACTCTCATGCAAACTGGGCTTACTTAGATTTCAAGCTAATGCAGAAGGTTTCTTGCTTTTACAGACTACAGGTAAGAGGTTTTGGTGCTGCTTGTCGCAATTCTAAGGTTTTTAAATACAAGTTCGTTGCAAAAAGAAAAACTCCAGTAAGAAGATAAATGCTTAAACTATTTCCAATGCTTATTGAGGTACATTTAATAACTAGCCTTCTTTCTAAAAGAAGTAATTTATGGTTCTTGATGATTTCGGAATTATTTTGTATCATAGTCGTAATGTATGAAAATGTCTTACTGAATTCTTTATAATAGAGTAAGAGTAACAAAGCTATTCAATCCATAGGATGTTTTCATTCGTATATAAATACGTTACTTAGTAAATGTAAACTGATAGAAGGTTTAGGTATTACTATTCCTTTTTTCAAACTCTGAAGTTTAAAATGAGTTTACAATTTTACTTCAAGCTGCTTTATAAAAATACTATACTAATGTTGATGCATATGATGCATAGAGTTTTTATTCCCTCATTAATTGTTTTCAAGCATATCTAGAGTTTATCTTCAGTAATATAAATATCTTTAGGAAACAGTTTTCATCCTATTCCCTTTATGTATATAAACTGAACAAATCTTTAAGGGACTATAATTTATAAAAGAATACATCTCTTAATTTGTTATATAGCCTATCTATATTATAGTGAAACTTCTAGATAAATAAAATGTGGCCCAACCTTGCCAAGTCATAAATTATGATTAAGGGTGTTACCTTAAACAAGGACTGCCACCACGTCATAATTACTATTTTCCTTTTGTATCTGTCTACCATATGTTACTATTTTATTCAATATAGATAAGCCAATGAGGTTATTGAGGTCAATAGGACCAATGTCATAGTTTTTTCTTTACTCTATTATTCTCCTTTATAATCTTTTACGATATAATTTTATGTTAAGCTCAAAGGTTGATTGAACTTAATATTCAACAAGCATATAACAAGGTATAAGCTTAAGAATTGATTATGTTCAAGGTCAAATTGTAACTTAGTCTTTATGTTATGGATCCATAAACTCTATAGAGAAATCACCTTTTTCCAAACATTAATAAGTTATGGAGAATATTGAAATTTCTTGGCAAGAGAAGTTATAATGATAACTCTATCATAACAATCGAGGGTTTGATCTTATTAAGTTATATGAGTTTCATATATTACCAAGCATTGGTTGTGATGGTCTTCACGACCTTAATGACTTCAAGGTTAAGTGTTGAAAGTAATGATTTTATTGTATTTTCATGCAGCGTAGGAGTGATACGCTGACCTTACACTATGCTAGGAGTAAATTGATGTATAAAATGATTGAAAATCATTGTTAATTAGAACGTCCTCCGAACTATATCAATATACCCACAGCGAGCAAATATTTTTAATGGTAACGTGGCATTACCCTGGCCATGTATTACGTAGTTAAAAAGGGCATAGTCAAACCCTAGTTCACTATTCCTTCCTTCTCCTTCAGCTCCTGCCGCTCCGCGATGGTGCTAGTGCACCCTTGTTGTATTTCTCCTCTACAACGTTCACCTCCATCTCGTTGTCTTCTTGTAGCTTGTCCTAACCCATGCCCTGCTGTTAGCCATTCTTGGGCTATTCTTCCCGCTAGTCTTCTCTGTCACGCTATCTCGACCCCAAACCCTTGACTGAGATAATCTCCTTCCTCCGTGAGGATCGAAGCCTTGTACTGTTGCTTTGCATTTGAGGGTTACTGTGTAAAAATATTCTTCTCTCTTCCTGCAGTAGGTTTACCTCGTCGCGTTGGTGGTCGTAATGCTGTTGCTGGTGGTCACGGCTTAAGAGAAAAGATCAGGAACAGAAACTGTAATTCCTTCGTCGTTTTTACTGTTTGTTCTTAACAATATACTTCTTATCTAACTTATAAATTTTTTACAATATCGTTCCTTTATGATTACAGGTCTCGTCCCTCCCTCCTGCACGGTTTCTAGAATGAGTTTTGAGCAGCCGTCCTCAGTTCCCGATAAGCCTGGTTGCACCATTGCTCTTTCTCTTTGTGGGGTTCCTTGGAACCTTTGAGGGTTGGCACAATGAGGCATGTAACCCTTGCGGTTTAGTTTGTATTGTTAACTGTTTGTTACTTTGGGTTAGTGGAAGAAACCCCTACGCTATGCGAGGGTGCTCCGGCTTCTGCCGAGATTGAAATATGTTAGTTCTCTTTTTGTTTTAGGTGCTAAGTATTAAGTGAAAGAGACAGAAGGCAGTAATGCCATGCTCTCTAATACTTGCAGAGGTTGAGGGATTGAAGTGTCGTTCGACCCTTTTATTTATTTTGACTGTGAAAAACACTAGGCTGTAAGCCCGACAAAAGGGTTACAACCTCAACTTCTTATTTCTGTTGTAAATTTGAACTTACAAGATTTTTGCCTTAAGTCCATGATAGAAGATATTATTACTATTTTTCTTTCCTGTAAATCTTGGTTTGCATTACAGCATTTCCCTTTAATTTGTAAAACTATGTAAATATAACTGAGAAACAGGTTTATGACAGCCTTACTCTGTCGATTTATAATACGGCTGTAAATTAAATATTGTCTTGACTCTACATTTATTAATGTAATTATATATTTTGAATTAATAGGGTTAAACCCTAATTCGACAATAATAGATTTACATTCAGCCCCTTATATTAATTCATTGTTAATTAATTTGTCACACTCTTTTGTAACTGTGGGGTTATTAGTTAAGTTTGTAATATTTGTTAAGCTCGATAAGATGAGCATTACACACTGTTGATTATATCTTGTGTGATGATATATTTGATTTCTTTATCTGATGTATTTTTATAATTTAAGGCTACTATTTTCTGTACAAAGTTTATATATTTAACTTACTTTATTTCTAAGATAAATTGTTATATAGAACTATTCCCCTTCAAAATGGAATAGATGGGTGTATAAAAGAAAATCACTATATAACTGTTAGTAAAATCTGGAGTACAGAATCTATATTAAAATTTTGGTTTACAAGAATAAATTAAGGTATTACTATAATTACCTTATAATACTATCTTTATAGAGTAAATAAGAAGATAGTAATTTGTTCCTAATTGTTTATACTCATAGAATAAAGTAGTCCATTGCTAGCCTATTATTATCAGGTTTTTATACTTGTTGTAATAATTACTTTGTAGAAATACTTTCTGTATAATAATACAGTTCAATGTTTGTAAAGAAAAGAAAGTAAAGGAACTAACAAGTTTTACACTGTTAATAGCTTAAGTAGTATTAGTTGCAGTGATATATTTTTATTTAAACTTAACTAAGTAGAACAGGAGTAAATGAATAGCATATTTTATTTTACAAAAGGAAATTCTGCTATACTAAAGTACCTGTAGGAATAAATAAAGATTCTAGCTACTCTTCATTGATATTCAAAATAGACAATTAAAGTTACTGATAGTAACTAAAATATTGAGAATTGTTTTCTCTACTGGTGCATATTATTAGCAGTGAGCAATTCAATTTACTTCTCTGTTCTAAAGGACTTGACAGTTTTCTGTACAGAATGAAACTACTCCTTAATCCAAGATATTTCTTCTGAAAAACAACATGAAGAGACTACTCTAAAATTCCGTCACATACTATTCTGTGTTTTCATCATACTATTTTATTTCTAAATTTACCCCTATGCTGGAGTACGGTCTAGTCACACCAGATGTGGAAAAACATAGGCAGGGTTATAATTCTCATCAAAAAGATTTTGTTACAGAATAAACTGAGAACACTTCATTTCTAATCCATCTAATTTCTTATACCATAAACTACAAATCTACCATTCAATCATAAACAGATATTCAAAACAAAGATTTAATAGATGGCAGAACATGTTCTGGAACTGGGACAACAACAACAATGGGAAGCCGTTCCTCCCTACCAACTCCTGGAGAGCGCTCAAACAGCGACTCCTCAGGACCCCCGATCTTGCTCTGGTCTCCCTGGCTGGAACTAGGTGCAGCAATAGTCAAATACCAGTCTTCAAACTCAGTATCAATCCTGAACTTATCAGTAAGTTCTCCAGCCAACAAGCTATAATAAACCAAGTTACTGCAGCATTCCTCTCAAAACAACTTCCTTACTGTTTTTCCCTTTTTCCCCAATGAATTTCCTGAATATAATTCCACCTGAATGATTCCTCTCTAGAAAATATCTGAGCCCTCAGCTCTATTCATTGGGTACTTTTAAAAGATTGCCTAGGTCTTTTTTGGGTTAGTTGTCATTTATTGAGCCACATGCTCTGATCCCACTTTCTTGGGGGATCATGACCCCAAATGTAGGGAAGTTGCCACCTGCAACTTAGGAAGTGTTTGAGGATGTTGCCACTTGTCATTTTCCCTCCACCTAGTTCCTTCCACCAGTTTGACCAGTAACCTCTTATTAACAGCTCTCCCAATGCTCTTGTCTCCACTTTTTATTTATTAATAATAAAATATTCAGAATTACATTCCACTTCTTTTGACTCTGCTGAGTCATCAGTCCCTACTTTACATTAAATTTAACATAATGTCTTAGGAAATGTAATTAAAATAATTAACATTATTTTACAAAATTGGGGTATGTGACATACACACCCCCTTAAAATGTAACATCGTCCTCGATGTTACTTATTCTTCGTCCTTTGCAACCTCCTGGAACAGATTCGGGTATACCTCCCGCATCTTACTTTCTAGTTCCCAAGTAGCCTCTTCAGGACTAAGGTGCTTCCATTGCACCTTCAACTGTCCAATGGTGCGGTTCCGCAGAGTAATTTCCCTCCTCCCGAGGATACAATCCGGTTCCACCAAAATTCCTCCTTCTGGTTCCACCTGTACAACATTCCAATCAACCACATGAGTAGCATCATGAACATACTTTTTCAAAACAGAGATATGAAAAACATTATGCACCTTCAAATTAGGTGGTAACGCTAACTGATATGCAACTTGACCAATTCTAGATAAAATTTCAAACGGACCACAGTAGCGTGGTGCTAGCTTTGCACAACTCCCCAGTCTTAGAGATATTTTCTTTGGTCTTACCTTTATAAACACGTGCTCACCCACCTAGAACTCCTTGGGAGTTATTTTTAAATCTGCTTGGCTCTTTTGTCGATCCTGGGCCACCTTCAAATTTTCCTGCACTTGCTTCACAATCTCTTCCATTTCTTTTAATAATTCAAGTCTTAGCACCAATCTATCTACTGGATTATTCCAGGAGATATGAGTGTTGCATTTACGCCCATTCAAAATTTCAAATGGACTAAACTTAGCGGATGATTGATAGTTATTATTATATGCAAACTCTGCTAGATGCAAGTAGTCCTCCCACTTACCTGGCTGATCCTTAACATACATCCTTAACAAATCCTCCAGCACCTGATTCACTCTTTCAGTCTGTCCATCTGTTTGAGGATGGAAGGAGGTGCTGAAATTCAGTGTTGTGTTTAATCCCTTAAACAAGGATTTCCAGAAATTCCCTGTGAATTTAGGATCTCTGTCTGAAATTATAACCTTCGGTACTCCATGTAACCGAAAAAATTGCTTTAAGAATATGTTAGCTATGTTGGCAGCCTTGTAAGTATTTTTAATAGGGATCAAATGTGCTGCTTTGATTAATTTATCTACCACCACCATAATTGAGTCATTCTGATTTTGATTTCTGGGCAATCTAGTAATAAAATCTAAGTTGATTACTTCCCATTTCCAACTAGGAATAGGCAAAGGTTGCAGTAAACCAGTTGGATGTTGGCATTTAGTTTTCACTTGTTGATAGTCCAAACATCTAGCTATGTATTCAACTACTTCATATTTCATATTAGGCCAGAAATATTCTTTTCTTAGCATGGTTACAGTCTTTTGGTAACCTAGATGTCTTGAGTAAGGTGTTTTATGAACTTCGTCCAGAATCAGTTATTTAACCTTAGGCACATTAGGCACATACAATTTATCCTTAAATAATAAAAATCCATCTTCATTTAGAGTATAACCTTTTATTAAACTTTCTGTAGGTTTCTCTTTAGCTGTAACTTGTATTTTCTGATAAATTTCATCCTGTTTTACCCCTTCTGTAAGCTGTTCATTTAAATCAGAAGCATAAGTGTTTATTGCTGCTATAAAGTTTAGCTTTGCATTCCTGCTTAAAGCATCAACCACCTTATTTTCTTTACCCTTTATGTGTTGGATTTCAAAATCATATTCACTCAAGAAGGCTAACCACCTTGCTTGTATTGCATTTAAGTTGGGCTGATCTAAAAGGTATTTCAGGCCTTTATTATCAGTCATTAAAATAATTTTTCTACCTATTAAATGATGTCACCACATTTTTAAGGCATGTATAATAGCCGCAAGTTCTAGATCATAAGTCACGTAATTCTTTTCGTGGATTTTTAACTTCCTAGACTCATAGGCAATGACATGCCCGTCTTGAGTCAGCACACCGCCTAAACCGTCATTATAGGCATCTGTGCATACCATGAAATACTTATTAGGATCTGCTATTCTTAGAATAGGCGCACTTGTTAATAAGGTTTTTAATTTCTTAAAACTTTCTTCACACTTTAAGTTCCAATCGAATTTCTTGCCTTTCTTTTGCAAAGAAGTGATCGGATTAGCTATTTTTGAAAAGCCTTCAATAAATCTCCGGTAATAACCGGTAATTCCCATGAATGACCTAACATCTGTTACGTCCTTTGGAACTGGCCAATCTTCGATTGCCCGAATCTTTTTAGGGTCAACTGAAATACCTTCCTTAGTCACTACGTGACCTAAGTACTGTATTTCATCCTTAAAGAAGTCACACTTGCTAAACTTCATGAAGAGTTGTTGCTCTCGCAGCTCTTGTAAAACTATCCTTAGGTGTTCTTTATGTTCTGCTTCAGTTTTAGAGTAAATTAGGATGTCATCGATAAATACGACAACAAATTTATCTAAGTATTTATGCATTATATTATTCATTAAGCACATAAAGACAGCTGTGGCATTAGTAAGCCCAAATGGCATTACGACAAACTCGTAATGTCCATACCTTGTTCTGAAGGCTGTCTTAAAGATATCCTCATCTTTAATTCTTACCTGATGATATCCTGACCTTAGGTCTATCTTTGAGAACACCGTAGCTCCACGCAGCCGATCAAATAGATCATCTATGCGGGGCAACGGATATCTATTTTTAATAGTCATCTTGTTTAGTTGACGGTAGTCTATGCATAATCACATAGTTCCGTCCTTCTTTTTGACAAAGATGACCAGTGCTCCCCAAGGGGACACACTGGGTCGAATGTACTTCTTATCTATTAATTCTTTTAACTGTGATTTTAGCTCATTAAGTTCTAAAATATTCATACGATACGGAGCTTTTGAACTAGGTACAGCACCTGGCACCAGCTCAATAGTGAAATCCAGTTCCCTCCTAGGAGGTAATCCTGGAATTTCTTCTGGGAAAACATCAGTAAATTCATTTAAAACAGGAATGTCTTCTATTTTTAACTTATCCATTTCAGATTTACTTGCCTCATCTGTAATAGTTACAGCATAGGTTTTACACTCTTTCCTAACTGCTCTTTTAAGTTGTAAAGCAGAAATTTGCCTGATTACAGTTTTCCTAAGAATACCCTTCACCTTTACTAGTTGTTCATTATTATTTACACACGTAAAGGTTTTATCATAACAGTTTAAAACTACCTTATGCTGCTCTAACCAATCCATACCAATCAGTAAATCATACGATCCAAGTGGAAAAACATTAAGCTGAACTATAGTTTTAAAATCATCCATAAGTAAAGCACATTCTTTCACATAACAGGTTACTTTCCTTTTTTCCCCAGTGGCTAATTGAACTAACCAGGAACTATCAAACTTTTCAACAGACAATTTACACGTTTCCACTATCTGAGGTGCAATGTAACTAAGACTAGCTCTTGGATCAATTAATATGGTTATAGGGGTTTGGTTAACCATACCTTCCACTTCCACCATGGAATTCTGATAGTCAGCTTAGCGGTTCTCCAATGCTGCATTTATTCTGGGCATAATCCTGGCAAGTTCCCCAACAGTCATTTCATCTTGCACAGTGTGAATATTGCTGACTGACTTTTTCTGGTTTGGGCAAACCAAGGCATAGTGCGGGCCATTACATTCACAGCACTTAACAGGCTCCTTTCGTTCAAAACTTTTTGTGAAATTCCCATGATTGTTTGCAGCTTCCTTGCCCTTAAATTTATTGGAATTATTGGAAGCACCATTTCTATTTCCTTGGAAATTCTTACTATTAGAATAATTTATGTTCTTATTATTCTTGAAATTCTTCTGGGGTACAAATTCTTTCTTCTTAAACTCAGGCTGATTGTTGTTCTTTTTAGCCTTCCAATTGGCTATACCTTCTTTCTTCTTGTTCTGCTCAAAACAGAAATTTGCCTTCCTCATGGCTTCTTCCAGAGTCTTCAGGTTATCATACTCAATTTTGTTCTTAATGTGGTATGGTAGACAACTGAGAAACCACTGCACTTTAGGTTTCTCGTCTACTAAGTAAGGTACATACCTCAGCAGGCTTAAGAATTTACTGTTTAAATCCTTCATAGTCATGGAACCTAACTTCAATTCGTAAAATTCTTTAGCTCTTTCTTCATAATATTGTTCGGACAGAAATTTCTTCTTGAAGTACCTTTTAAAGGTACTCCAATTAACTTCTTTTTCCTTGATACCCTTGACTCTTTTCAGATCTTGCCACCATATGTCTGCTTTTTCAGAGAGATTATAGATTGCCATTCTTGCCTTCAGCCGATTTGAATAGTTGTATATCTGAAAATACTTCCTCATCTCGAATAACCAGGACTTTGCTTCTTCCCCTTTTTCGGTCTCTCCGTTGAAAGTTGGGGGCTTTATCTTTTTAAACTCCCCGGAAATCTCTTCATATGGTCTGTACTTCTTCTTTCTATCATACAACTCAGCCTCACTACTGTCACTAGTAGTGTGGTAGCTTTGTTGTTCCCTGAACCCTTCAGATAATGAACTGCTTTCAGCTTTTTCCAGCTTCATCTTTTTAGATCCTTTTTTATGGCTAGCTTCCTCAGATTCGGATCTTTTGCTCCTCCCTTCAGTCTGGAATTTTTCCATCAAAATTTGGTTCAACTCTTCCTGAGTCTTCAAAATCCTCTCATTGTCCTTCTTGACTGATTCCATTTCAGTCTTCAAATCCTTTATATTCTGCATCAGCTCTGAGGAGTGAGCAGTTACCTCTTCTAACATAGGTTCTCTAGACAATTGTCTTGTCTCGGTGTTTGGAGACTCCTCCTAGGTTCTCTAGACAATTGTCTTGTCTCGGTGTTTGGAGACTCCTCCTGAGCATATTCTCCTAGCTTCTCCATACCTGCCTGTTAGATTCAGAGAAAAAAAAAAAAAAATTATGTTCTTTACATAAAACAGAATATAGGTTAGTACATTATTTTACTGTTCTATGGAAACTAGTTGGGCCGCATCAAGGTCTAGTATTTGAACCATGCTCTAATACCACATGTCAAAACCCCAAATTTTTCGAAAATTTTAAAATTTTTAAAAGCATATGAATTTCATAATTATGTTAAACTAATTATTTAATTAGTCATATATTACCACATTCATTATCTAAATTATCTGTTGGTTATGTTTAGCAGTAGAATAGTCCTTTTCAGTTTACTGACTTTGTTTTTCTTCGCGCCCACAAGGTGAGACTGTCATTCAAACTGGGCTTACTTAGATTTCGAGCTAATGCAGAAGGTTTCTTGCTTTTACAGACTACAGGTAAGAGGTTTTGGTGTTGTTTGTCGCAATTCTAAGGTTTTTAAATACAAGTTCGTTGCAAAAAGAAAAACTCCAGTAAGAAGATAAATGCTTAAACTATTTCCAATGCTTATTGAGGTACATTTAATAACTGGCCTTCTTTCTAAAAGAAGTAATTTATGGTTCTTGATGATTTCGGAATTATTTTGTATCATAGTCGTAATGTATGAAAATGTCTTGAACTTCTTATTTCTGTTGTAAATTTGAACTTATAGGATTTTTTCCTTAAGTCCATGATAGAAGATATTATTACTGTTTTTATTTCCTGTAAATCTTGGTTTGTATTACAGCATTTACCTTTAATTTGTAAAACTATGTAAATATAACTGAGAAACGGGTTTATGACAGCCTTACTCTGTTGATTTATAATACGACCGTAAATTAAATATTGTCTTGACTCTACAGTTATTAATGTAATTATATATTTTGAATTAATAGGGTTAAACCCTAATTCGACAATAATAGATTTACATTCAGCCCCTTATATTAATTCATTGTTAATTAATTTGTCACACTCTTTTGTAACTGTGGGGTTATTAGTTAAGTTTGTAATATTTGTTAAGCTCGATAAGACGAGCATTACACACTGTTGATTATATCTTGTGTGATGATATATTTGATTTCTTTATCTGATGTATTTTTATAATTTAAGGCTACTATTTTCTGTACAAGTTTATATATTTAACTTACTTTATTTCTAAGATAAATTGTTATATAGAACTATTCCCCTTCAGAATGGAATAGATGGGTGTATAAAAGAAAATCACTATATAACTGTTAGTAAAATATGGAGTCCAGAATCTATATTAAAATTTTGGTTTACAAGAATAAATTAAGGTATTACTATAATTACCTTATAATACTATCTTTATAGAGTAAATAAGAAGATAGTAATTTGTTCCTAATTGTTTATACTCATAGAATAAAGTAGTCCATTGCTAGCCTGTTATTATCAGGTTTTTATACTTGCTGTAATAATTACTTTGTAGAAATACTTTCTGTATAATAATACAGTTCAATGTTTGTAAAGAAAAGAAAGTAAAGGAACTAACAAGTTTTACACTATTAATAGCTTAAGTAGTATTAGTTGCAGTGATATATTTTTATTTAAACTTAACTAAGTAGAACAGGAGTAAATGAATAGCATATTTTATTTTACAAAAGGAAATTCTGCTATACTAAAGTACTGTAGGAATAAATAAAGATTCTAGCTACTCTTCATTGATATTCAAAATAGACAATTAAAGTTACTAATAGTAACTAAAATATTGAGAACTGTTTTCTCTACTGGTGCATATTATTAGCAGTGAGCAATTCAATTACTTCTTTGTTCTAAAGGACTTGACAGTTTTCTGTACAGAATGAAACTACTCCTTAATCCAAGATATTTCTTCTGAAAAACAACACGAAGAAACTACTCTAAAATTCCATCACATACTATTCTGTGTTTTCATTATACTACTTTATTTGTAAACTTACCCCTATGCTGGAGTACGGTCTAGTCACACCAGATGTGGAAAAACATGGGCGGGGTTATAATTCTCATCAAAAAGATTTTGTTACAGAATAAATTGAGAACACTTCATTTCTAATCCATCTAATTTCTTATACCATAAACTACAAATCTACCATTCAATCATAAACAGATATTCAAAACAAAGATTTAATAGATGGCAGAACCTGTTCTGGAACTGGGACAACAACAGCAATGGGATGCCGTTCCTCCCTACCAACTCCTGGAGAGCGCTCAAATAGCGACTCCTTAGGACGCCCGAGCTTGCTCTGGTCTCCCTGGCTGGAACTAGGTGCAGCAATAGTCAAATACCAGTCTTCAAACTCAGTATCAATCCTGAACTTATCAGTAAGTTCTCCAGCCAACAAGTTGTAATAAACCAAGTTACTGCAGCATTCCTCTCAGAAAAACTTCCTTACTATTTTTCCCTTTTTCCCCAATGAATTTCCTAAATATCATTCCACCTGAATGATTCCTCTCTGGAAAATATCTGAGCCCTCAGCTCTATTCATTGGGTACTTTTAAAAGATTGCCTAGGTCTTTTTTGGGTTAGTTGTCATTTATTGAGCCACCTGCTCTGATCCCACTTTCTTGGGGGATCATGACCCCAAATGTAGGGAAGTTTCCACCTACAACCTATGAAGTGTTTGAGGATGTTGCCACTTGTCTGTTGCCCTCCACCTAGTTCTTTCCACCGGTTTGACTAGTAACCTCTTATTAACAGCTCTCCCAATGCTGTTGTCTCCACTTTTTATTTATTAATAATAAAATATTCAGAATTACATTCCACTTCTTTTGACTCTGCTGAGTCATCAGTCCCTACTTTACATTAAATTTAACATAATGTCTTAGGAATTGTAATTAAAATAATTAACATTATTTTACAAAATTGGGGTATGTGACAATTTGTTAATCCTTTGATTAAATAATAATAGAAACTCTATTTTTACTTATGTTTATAACCAAATCGTTTGTTTATAAATCGCTTCTATATCTCTAGTTATAATCAAATCGTTTGTTTATAAGTCAATGTTTATATATATCTCTGTTTATAAATCTGTTTATAACCAAATCGTTTGTTTATAAATAAGTCACACAATTATCCTATCCACCACATTATGCTTTCACCATATCTGTGTGCATTATCTTTCATAGATTGTGCAGGCATATTTCTCAACACTGCATAGGCATATTTCACCTATGTGCCGCACATACCCCTTTTTATACACAAATTTTTTAATTTTAATATGACTTTTTACTGACTTGGAAGGTGTATATTTCGTACGTGTGGCCACCATATGGAATACTAAAGCCATGACCTTATGGACAATACATTAATGAATAAACCCATGTCATCAGACAAAATTATTTTCCCAAGGACACCAACTGGCATGCATTTCCAAAAGATGGTTTCTTTGAAGCGGGCATATTTTCACACTTTTTGTGTCATCTATACACCAACCTTGATCACCCATCATCTTTGAAGAAGATAACTTTCAATATACTTCAACATTAGATACCAATTGAAAAAAAATTAGATACTAATTGGATTTTTCTGACTTTAACTCCCCCCGAGTAAAATATTCCTTCTAATGTTAATTTTCATGGTATTCTTTAAATCACGAGAGACCTTTTTAGAAAAGGATCCCATAGTCATCATTGCATCCTTCTTCATCCTCTTCATATTTATCAGTGTACTCTTTTATATCACTAAGTAGCTTTCCCTCATGATGAGTGTCATTTTTATCTATGACCTCATTATTCTCAACATCAACAACTGAGACTTCATTAACGACTGAAAGTTGTGTTTCTTCTAAAGATTCTAATTCTTTCATCCACACCTTTTCAGGAGGTTTACTATTTACTTGTCCTTCACCATGCTCTGGTTTGGTGTCATGTTCCCTTTTCATCCTTTGATTTTCTCCTTTGACTCTGTAGTTAGCCACCTTGTGACCAAACCTATGACAATAATGACAATAACCATGAAATTTTTCTTTATCCATAGGAGGTCTTTGGTTTCTTTGTTTCCTAACTACCATTTTCTTCCACTATCTTTGAACTTCTACTAGAGCATCACATTTAAGTTTACAATTTCTAGCCAAGTGTCCAAAGTTATTACATTTGTAACACTCTATATCAAACCTTTGGAGAAGTCCAATCTAGTTATGATTCCTTACCTTCGGCTTTTTAATTGCATCATTCTTGTACTCATGACCCTTTTCATAAGCCTTCAATTTCAGGGCTTTATGACCAAAGTTATTACAGGAATAACAATCACCCAGAAATATTTTCTTATTTCTATTTATTACTTGTCTCTTGGGCTCCTCATGATTTATGTCTTTGTTGTGAAGAGATAGAGCATATTCTTTGCACTTTTCCTTTTTAATAGGACTCTTCAGTACTTCAGCATAGCTCTGTGTACTTCCTTTCTGATTAGTGAGTGGGGAACTCTTTGTTTTCTTCTCTTTAACGAACCCCAAACCATACCTATCACTTGATGGTCTTCGGCTACTCAGAATGTCATCTAGAATCCTTGAGTTGTTCTCAAACTTTGATTTAATGGATTTTTCATCAACTCCTTCACTAAGTTGAGCAATTTCTTTCTCAAGTTTTTCATAATATTGAATTACCTTCTTGAAAAGAACTACTAGATCTTCCTCACTCTTCTTGGCCTCTTGAAGTTGGTTTCTCAAATCAGTAATAATATGATTTGTCTCTTCTTGGTATTTAGACAGTTTCTCTTTCAAAACTTTGTTTTTTTTTCGACATCTTTCAGTTTCATCTACAGCATCCATGTATTCAGCTTCTATGTCCACTTTTGATTCCTCATCTGAGTTTGTTGTTCCTAAAAATAGGATTTAATTATCTTCACTCATTTCCTCATCTTCACTTTCTTCCTTGGAATAGAAGTTGAGTCTTTTTCTCTTTATATTTCTTTCTACCCTTATGACAACATGATTCTGCATGGTCACTCACCTCTTGTTTTGGGTAGGGACACTTATGGGAAAAATGTCCAATCCTGCCATAGTTAAAACATTTCAAATGTACTTTACCTTTGTATTTCCCAAAGCCTTTATTAAGTCTACTTACAAAGAAGGATTCCTCATCATTTAGATTTTCTAATTTATTTTTGGAAGTGACTTTAAACACTGCTTCTTTCTTCAAAATTTTATCCTGTCCAGTTCTCATCTCATAAGCAGTGAGAATTCCATGCAGCTCATCTACTGTTACCTTTTTAAGGTCATCCCATTCCTCTAGGGTGGAAACCTTTGAGTCATATCCCATTGGTAATGTTCTTAGTATCTTGCTTACTACTTCTTTTTCTTTTAATTTTCCTCCAAGACCTCTACTAGAATTAACCACCTCATCTACATGAAGAAGGTACTCCCCAATATTTTCTTCTTCTCTTGTTTTGAGGCTTTCAAATTGACCTTTATATGTCTTCAATTTGGAATCTTTGAACTTAGATGCTCCTTCATAGATAATATTCAATTTATCCCAGGCTTGTTTGGCAAAGGTGCATTGCATAACCTTAGTAAACAAAGTGTTTGTTAATCCACTCAAGATTGCATTTAGGGATTTGGTATTTCCTTCATATTCACCTATTTCTACTATGTCTGTAGGGTACAGGTTTCCTATGTTATGTTCTTTTTCAGTTGCTGCCCAAACCTTCCATCCAAGGGACATCAAATGGCATCTCATTCTCACACTCCAATACACATAGTATTCTCCTATAAATAGTGGTGGCTTGTTTGTGGCCATGCCTTCTTGTTGATCCATAGTGGTTTTCAATAAATATCTACCTTCTAGTGGTTAAAATGTGCTGAAGGAACCCGCTTTGATACCAATTGTTGGTTTATTGGTCAATACTGAGAGCGGGGGTGAATCAGTATTATTATGTTTGTACTTAATTTAACCACTTATTAAATTTAACATTAAAACACATAACAACATGAAAACAAAGAACACAAATTTAATGTGGAATCCCAATAGGGTAAACCACCAATATGTCCTATTACTGCAAAATTGTGTTTTATAGTTAGTTTGCCTACTGCTACAAACAAGGATGGAATTACACCCTATTTACCAATACCAATTGGAAGGAGGCTATGACCCCCTGTTTTATCAGCTACGACTGAAAGGATGCTACAACACCCTATTTACCAATACCAATTGGAAGGAGGCTATGACCCTCTCGTTTATCAGCTACAACGGAAAGGAGGAAACAAGCCCCTACAGGATTGTTTCCTGCCCTAGTGCTGCCCTACCACCCTGATATGTTTCTCATGATTTCTCTCCCACTGAATTCTATCACACCCACTAGTCTCAGTGTTTAAGCTTCTTTCAACAGTCGTGTCTCTTCAAACTAAAAAAACACGCCTTTCACTGTTGCACCCTTTTAGATCTGAAGATCGCACCTTTCAGAACGATAAACACACCTTTCACTATTGCGCCCTTTTAGATCTAAAGATCACACCTTTCAGAACATCCTTTTATGTTCTTCCATTGATCCTCCACATTAGAGATTGTTTATGGAGCTTGGAAACCATTTATGTACCTCTGTCCAACGTTTGCAGGTGCTTCTGCACTATCCATCTTCTTTCTACAATATCATCTTCTAGTTTTAATCAAAGTCGTTGATCATATTTCTAAGTCTCTCCAGACCGTCAATCTAATGCACAGATTTCCTCCTTGAAATTGCCTTTCCGCACCAATATTACCTCATCAACGATTCCCCACTGTTGATCTTCGTCGGGCATTTTCATGACCATCGATCTCCAGATTGTGAGAAGCACGATGTCAAATGTCTCTTTTTCCTTCCTGCAAACTCCTTTCCGCATGTCCCTTTCTGTTATATTTTTATCATTTAAGCAATATGATCTAGGATGTTATCTGAGAGAATAACATGCACAACAATAATCACAAGAGGCAAGAGACACAAATAATTTTCCTCGAGGAAACCATAAAGGAGAAAACCCCGCAACTTCCTTGGAGATATAATAAGAACCAATGGTCTCCGACAGCTGATCTCTCTCACTTGTGCCAGCACTTCCTCTCTCACTCATACGCCCCAGTTGAGTGAGTGTGTGTGTGTAGAAATGAGGAGAGCCTCACTTCTATTTATATTCTTCTGTTCACTTGATTTCCACTCCAATAAGTCGACCTCGCTTTACAATTACTTACCAAGGCTGACTTCTCTAGGAGAGTCTAATAACCCTAGTGCCCCATGACTGCGGGGACTTTTCCCCCTAATCAATAAGGAGGGTTACCTTCTATAAATTTACATGACTTGATTACATTAATGATTCTCCCAATAGGAACATCAGGTTATGGCTTTACATGATTGATTATATTACTGATTTTCCTAATAGGAACATCGAGGTACAATACATAAGTGAATACATTCTGAAGTTACAAATACATCAACACTCCCTCTTAAATAGGAAGGTATTCTCTCGACACAATTCATCAGCACAAGTCTTCGTCACTGAATCATCATCAAGTCCATCATCATCAAGGCTGGATCATCTGGATCATCATTGGATCATCATCATCACTTCTTCCTCTATCTCGAACAAATGGCGCTATCTCTCAATTCTACTCGTCATAGGAAGTTCTACAAAGCCATCCCTTTTTCATGCTAGTTGTAGGCCTAGACTCCATGTAGGTCTTCATCTTCTTCAATACTTATATCTTACCATGGGAGGAACACATCCAAGAACCATGTCAGAAAGGCTCGCCCAGCACTTACATATGACCATGGGAGGAACACATCCACCACCATGTCAGAAAGGCACGCCAACACTCACATCTGACCATGGGAGGAACACATCCACCACCATGTCAGAAAATCCCAACACTCACATCTGACCATGGGAGGCCCATCCTGCCACCATGTCAGAATGGCCCAGCTCTTACATCCGACCATGGGAGGAACACATCCAAGAACCATGTCAAAAAGGCTCAACACTTATATTCGACCATGGGAGGAACACATCCAAGAACCATGTCAGAAAGGCTCATCACTTATATCTGACCATGGGAGGAACACATCCAAAAACCATGTCAGAAATTCTTAGCACTTATATCTGACCATGGGAGGAACACATCCAAGAACCATGTCAGAAAGGCTCTACACTTACATATGACCATGGGAGGCCTGGCCTGCCACCATGGTAGAAAGGCTCTGCACTTACATCTGACCATGGGAGGCTTGGCCTACCACCATGTCAGAAAGGCTCGGCACTTACATCTGACCATGGGAGGAACACATCCACCATCCATGTCAGAAGGGAACTGTACTTACATCTAACCATGGGAGGAACCAATATTGCCACCATGTCAGAAAAGAACACAACTTATATCTGACCATGGGAGGCCCTGCCTACCACCATGTCAGAAAGGTTCTCGGACTCATCACTCCCCCTTGGAAGGAACCTCTATCTGGAGAACACCAAGCTTCTCTATGAAGTACTCAAACTTTGCTTTGGCCATTTCTAGCATAGAATCACATCAGGGATGATTACATCCAAGGATAACCTGTGAGCTTCACTAAGATTGATTACATCCGAGGACAACCTACAAGACCATTTACATCTTGAGCAACCTATGAGCTTCGCCAGGATTTTATGCTCAGACAACCTATATTACCGGCTATGCTAGAACTCCCTCTTTCGAGAGATCTTGATCTGGATCACATACTAGAGCTTCACTGCTCCTCTCTGATCCCATACTGAAGAAGCACCCCGAAGTGTTATTCCTATCAATGGCACTTCCTTCCCAATCCAAATCCACATAACCCTCCAGGTGAATCTTCTGATTCACCTCATACTTGAGCCCATAATCAACTGCACCCTTCAGGTACCTCAGAATATGCTTTGCAGCAATTAGGTGAACATGTCTTGAATCTGTCGGGAACTGTCTCAATGTGCTCACAACAAAGCAAATATATGGTCTCGTATTCATCAGGTACATCAGGGACCAAATCATCTGACTATACATCGTAGCATCAACCGAATTTGATGAAGCATCACTCAATAGCTTCAGGTTCGATGCCATAGGTGTGGTCATGACCTTGCATTCCATCATCCTAAACCTCTTCAGGATCTCCACTGCGTACTTCCCTTGTCTAAGGAAGATTTCATTCACATTTTGTCACACCTCCATGCCTAGAATGTAGTGCATCATATCCAAGTCCTTCATCTTGAAATCAGAAGCAAGTTGTTGGAGACATTTACCACCATACACACTCATTTTTCTCAATTTGGCCTAGTTAAACCACTATCCTAATTTTTATTCACTTAATTGACATCAGAGGAGCACTGTATGACATCAGTATGAGCACACCCACACCTACCTTCAGTCAAGGAAGCTAACTAAGCCTTCTCCTTCATTTGGGGAGGCTAACTGGAGCACTCCGGGGGTGATCTTAGTGTCATAAATGCACTTTATTGCTAAATGATGGTTAAAATCAGTTAAACAAAGCAGTGAAGGTGCCTCCCTTCATTAATTTAATTATTTAATGATTATTTAATGAACTGGATTCAACAGGGGCGCCTCCAACCACTTCTGATGGTCAGTTACACTTCAGTTAACCTCATTGGGGTTCATTGGAGTCATTGATGCGCTACCACTTGTTGGTTGGCTTGCAGTGACATGTTTCTGAGCTACTTCCAGTTAGACTCAGTCATTTATTGCACTTCGACTTCAGTTAGGGATCAGTTGAGTTAATTAGGGTTTTGATCAGTGGTTAACTAGAGTGTTTTACTGTGGCTTACATTCAGTTAAGCTAGACTCGCTCATTCAATTTGAATGACCTCCTTGGGAATTGGAATTGTCTTAGAATTCATGCATCTAGCATGATCATTGTATTGTATTATCATTCTTTCATTTGATTATACAAAGCTGCTACTTCCATTGCAGCACCATTTTTGCCAATTTTATGCATATTTATCTATATTCTTTGTGAGACTGTGTTTTCAGTTCCTAGACCACTGTGACAAATTAATATGGTATCACAGCTCATAGTGGGACAAAGCTCATATCTCGCAAAAACAAGGTTTTTTGACAGATCTTGCATGAAAATTTGAGAAAAGCTCAAAAATTCCAGCACTGCACCAAAAGCCAAGGCTTACCACTTAATACCCCAAGTAAGGAAATTGTTGATCAAGCTTTCTTGATTGACTATGTTGGGTGTGATGAAAGCCTAAAATGTGCAGGCTGTCCAACCTTACGGTGCCCCTTTTGTTGTGATTTTCAGGTTTTTAACAGGTGAAAGCATTCGCTCCAGCAGTTTCAGATGGCTTCTTCCGTAGAGCTCTTGACTCCGTTCAATTTCCACTCATGGAAAGGAGACATGGAGATCTAGCTATGTTCTAGAGGACTCTATAGGGTCACTATGGACACTAAAGAAGAGTCTGCTTCTGTGATAAACAAAGCTAGATTCTTGAACAAGAAAGATGAAGCATTCGGATTCTTGTGCCTCTCTGTTTCCCGGGATCTTCTTTTCCATCTTTCGGGATTGAAGACTCCAAAGGAAATCTGGGACAAATTGGAAACCCTGGATGGAAAGCAGGATGATTTGAGAGTATACCAGCTTGAGAATGAGTTGATGTCTCTCCAGCCTTCCAATTTCGAGACCTTGAATGACTTTTTCATAAAGTTCAAGCATATTGTCTTACTATTGAAGCAATGTAAAGTGGAGAAGGAGTATGATCAGCTCATCCTCACCATACTCTCCAAACTTGGAGCTGATTATTCAATTTTTGTCTCTACATTCTGTGTGGGAAAGCTCACAACCCCTGGATGGAATATGCCTTCACTCAATGCCTTCATTGAGTCCCTGAAAAGTGAACATGATAATATTTTCCATATGGGGATAATCAGATCCTCCTGTGATCAAGCCCTCCATGTCTCAGGGCCCAAAGATCTTAAGGGTAAAGAAAAGCAGCAGAAGAACCCAAAAACTAAATTTGAAGCTCCTAAGCCTAAAGTTGAAAACCAGCAGCATGAAGAGTCTTCCGGCTCAAAGAAGAAAAAAGGAAAAGGGAATCATGGAAAGGAGAAAGTCAAGTGTTCATACTGTGGGAAGGGATTCCACCCTGAACATGCCTGCATGAAGAAGAAACTTGATGAAGCTACCTCTCTCCTTGAGAGAAATCACATCAATCTTCCAGAAAGCTTTCGGAGGAGAGATCAGCAAGATTGGGAACCACAGCATGAAAGAGGTCATGCCCTCATGGAAATCACTTTGAATTCCAAAGCACTCTTGATAGATTCTGGAGCTTCGAAACACATGATGGTTGAAAGAGACTCCTCATTTTTGGAGACCATCAAATCCATCCCCATCCACATGGGAGATGACTCCACCATCATTTTAGAAGGATAAGGTACTGTTGATCTTGAGAATGGCTATTTTTCAAATGTTTTGTATGTACCGTCTCTAGCATCAAACCTTCTAAGTGTTTATCAAATGACACATACGGGAGTTCCCAAGAGAGTATCCTTCAGCCTGAATGATGTAGAGATCATGGAAATTGCATCCAGGAAACTTGTTGCAAAAGGCCTTGCAAACCATCATGCAAAAGCCTATGAGTTTTCCCATTTTGTGGCGGATGCAAAGCCCACTGCACTGTTGACTCATGGAAATGAAGTTAGTAGATTGTGGCATGAGAGGTTTGGCCATATCAACTTCAAATACTTGCAGAAATTACAGAAAAATTCCATGGTTGAAAGCCTCCCAGCCATCAAGGAAACCACTGGAATTCACAAGGGCTGTGTTGTTGGAAAGCACACTGAGCACAAGTTCGATCGGGGCAAGGCAAGCCGAGTATCATGCATCTTGGGACTGATACATTCTGATATCAGTAGTCCCATGCCTGTCACATCCATGAATGGATCAAGGTATGTTCTAGATTTTATTGATGATTTTTATAGGTACACATGGGTCTTCTTTATCAAAAAGAAGTCTGAAGTCTGTGAAAAAATCACTGATTTAAAGGCCTTAATTGAGAATGCATCTGGCCAAAAGATCAAGATCTTGAGATCTGATAATTGCAGGGAGTATGTCAGTAATGATTTTCTACACATATTCTCCCAAATTGGTATTCAGGTCCAGCATTCAATTCCCTACACTCCCCAGCAGAATGGTGTAGCGGAAAGGAAGAATCGGTCTCTCAAGGAGATGACCACCTGTATGTTGGAATCAAAAAAGTTGGCTGCAAATTTGTGGGCTGAAGCCATGCATGCTACATAAAAAATTAAAAATAGAGTGCCACACTTATTTGTGAAATTTAACACCCCTTTCGAATCATACTTTGGACACAAGTCGGATGTGTCGAACCTATGGGTGTTTGGGTCCACTGCATGGGCCCGAATTCCACTCGATAAAAGGAGGGCTTTGCAACCGTAAAGCATAGAATTTCTGTTTATTGGGTATCCTAATTAATCAAAATGTTTCAAGTTATTGGATATCAAAACAAAATAGATCATCATCGAAAGGAGTGTCAAGTTCGATGATTCTCTTCAAGAGGTGGAACTAGTGAAGGAGAAAACTGTTGAATTTCCTTCCTATTCTACTGAATATTTGGATGATGAAATTGGGGGTGATGACCCTGATTCGGATCCTCTAATTTATAATATAAATGTACAGCAAACATAAGATGCTGAATCAGAGCCTGAAGCACAAAATCATCTTCCAACTTCGGCCCGGCAGACACTCTCATCCACAGGAGATAACATTGGAAATCTGGATGATCCAAGGAGAACCCGGTCTGATTTCCAAAGAGCAGGTATTGTGCTCTCTTTTCCTGATTATTTTCTATATGAATCTTGTTATTTGATGATAATTTTAGACCCAAAGTTCTACTACCATGCTTGGAAGGATCCAATATGGCAAGTTTCCATGGATGAAGAGATGAATTCTCTTCAGAAAAACACTACTTGGGAGCTAATTTCTCTTCCTCCGGGAAGGAAATTGGTTCAATGCAAGTGGGTGTTTCATAATAAGGTTGCTGCAAATGGAATCACCTACAAATATAAGGCAAGGCTGGTGGAAAATGGTTTCTCCCAGGTCCAAGGTATGGACTACCATGAAACTTTTGCACCGGTTGCAAAAATGGACTCCATCCGCCTAGTTTTGGCAATTTCAGCATCTAAGCACTGGGAAGTGCATCATATGGATGTTAAGTCATCCTTTCTGCATGGAGATATTCATTAGGATATATACATGAAGCATCCTGAGGGATACATTTCTGATCCATATTTGGTTTGCAAGCTAAAGAAGTCACTATACAGGTTAAAATAGGCCCCAAGAGAGTGGTATTCCAAGATGGATGCCTTCCTTTCTCGCAAAACTTCCAAAGGTGTAGATCAGATCCAAATGTGTATATACAGTAGTATAATGGTCATTTGATTATCATTTTTTTATATTTTGATGACTTACTGATCACAACTAGCATAGTTGCTTCTATTTCAGTCATCAAAACTACTCTCCATAATGCATTTGAAATGAGCGATTTTGGGCTCTTAAAACAATTTTTGGGGCTCGAAATTGAGAAAACTTCTGATGGGATAATGGTCACTTAATCCAAATACATATCATACCTATTAGTCAATTTTAACATGTCTGAATGTATGCCTACACCATTCCCTTTCCTTTCAGGGATCATCCTTGAAGAAGGAAAAAGCACACCTCCCATGGACTGCACTATTTATCAACAGCTGATTGGTAGCTTGTTGTACTTGACTCATTCTCGGCTTGATATCTATTATGCCATGAATGTTGTATCAATATACATGTAGCAACCCCATGATCTTCATTGGAAGGAATCCAAGAGGATCCTCCACTACATTCAGGGAACCAGGACCTACGGCATTCACTATGCTGCAGACTCCGAGCTAGAGCTAGTTGGATACACAGATTCTCATTGGGAAGCCGACTCTATTGATCATAATTCTACTTCTAGATATGTCTTCATGTTTGGTGGTGGCCCCATTTTCTATTCTAGCAAAAAGCAGGCCACCATAGCATTGTCTTCAGCAGAGGCCGAGTATTGAGGAGCGGTGAATGCTTGCATCCAAGCTGTTTGGTTGCAAGGCATTCTTTCAGAGTTTGATCTTGGTAGTATTTTTTCCACTGTCCTCTTTTGTGACAATCAAAGTGCTATTAAGATATCCACAAATTCAGTTACCAGGCAGAGGACCAAGCATGTCGAGATACACATGCACTATATTAGGGAGCTAGTGCATGATAGGACCATCATTCTGCAATACTGCCCGAATGATGAGTAGATTGCAGACATCTTCACCAAGAGCTTTTCAAAAAAGAAGTTCACTTACCCCCGTTCACTGTTGGGGGTGATTTCATCAGGGTGATCCAACTACTTTCAGTGTTCAGCTTGAGGGGGGTTTTTTCCCATTGGGTTTTCCCTCTTTTCTTGGGGTGATCTGAGTGTCATAAATGCACTTTATTGCTAAATGATGGTTACAATTAGTTAAACAGAGCAGTGAAGGTGAATCCCTTCATTAAATTGATTATTTAATGAACTGGAGTCAATAGGAGCACCTCCAACCACTTCTGATGGTCAGTTACACTTCAGTTAACCTCATCGGGGTTCACTGGAGTCATTGATGCGCTGCCACTTGTTGGTTGGCTTGCAGTGACATGTGTCTAAGCTAATTTTAGTTAGACTCAGTCATTTATTGCACTTCGACTTCAGTTAGTGCTTAATTGAGTCAATTAGGGTTTTGATCAGTGGTTAACTAGAGTGTTTTACTGTGGCTTACATTCAGTTAAGCTAGAATCACTCATTCAATTCGAATGACCTCCTTGGGAATTCAAATTTTCTTGGAATTCATGCATCTGGCATGATCATTGTATTGTATCATAATTCTTTCATTTGATTATACAAAGCTGCTACTTCCATTGCAGCACCATTTTTCTAATTTTATGCATATTTGTCTATATTCTTTGTGAGACAGTGTTTTTAGTTCCTAGAACACTGTGACAAATTAATACAAGTCTCCTTCTTGCAACTTTAATGAGTTCCTCTTTTCCTATCAGGCACAAGTCATCGACATATAACAGGAGCATCATTGTTCTTCCTCCTTCAACCTTGAAGTAAAGGTTGGAATCCACTTTACTCTCAGTAAAGCCTAGAACCATCAGTAATTTTTCCATCCTGTCGTACCATGTCAAACCTAGGGATCTTCTGTAGTCACTCCCTATGAAGTGGAGCATCATTCTCCCTCTTCCTTTCATACTCTATGCATTGAAACATTATGTATTGGAGTGACAAGTAGCTTCCGCTACTACTAATATTCTATGTATCCATATAGGGTTGCTGGATACTAAGATACTCTATCTTGAACCTTTTCAAAAGTTCTTCTTGCGCCCATCTGTGAGCTTGTCATCCTCTATAGGATTTCATCTTCAACCTTGTAGCAAAGGTCAAGATATTCATCACTCAAGGTGATCTTCAAGCTCCTCATGTATGTGTTATCCCATGGGTGCCTTCTGATCTCATACAATGCCTTCTTTAATTTGCACACATGAGTCTGCCTGTCATGTGCCTCAATTCCCAGTGGCTACAAATGTCTCTTCGTAGTCTATTGCTTCTTTCTATGAGAAGCATCATGCTACAAATCTTGTCTTGTATCCCAAGATGTTGTCATCTATTGTATGTTGGATCTTGTAGATCCATATATAATATACTATGAACTTCCCTTCAGGTCTTTGATATCGCATTCTAGTCATCATTCTTCATTTTGGATTATTAGAGTAAATATTGAACTGTCGTCACTTGTTCCTTGGAATAAGTCTCATACTTCTTTTCTTGTAGGTGATTGTGCACAATCTTTCCTACAAGTCAAATGCATTAGTTGTATGGTTAGAAAAAATTCATAAGGCATATTCATATTGGAAAATTCTTATGCATAAAGATATGATCATGCAACTATTTTAGCCAATACAACATTCACCCATATCTCACGGAAACTTTCTAGATGCCTTCCATCTCTACCATGACATCATTGAGATTGTGCACTAATCCAGTATGTCAGCAAAGAGGTTTCATTCTAGATAAGTGTTAACACCCAAAAATGGTTAACTACCTCATCTACCCCATTTCATGGCTCATTCGTCCATTTACCTACCATATTTCCCTGAAAATCCCACTAAAA
>LPNX010959449.1:0-79943 GCA_001517045.1 Pseudotsuga menziesii
TATATATATATATATATAACAAATGGAGGCATTAAGGACTAGAGTGGAATAGTATAGTCCCCATAGAAAAGTCCCATATCTAGAGGTATATTATGGTATTAGGATCTTGATTAGGTGTCCTTTCGCATTGTAACCTTAAAGGGCATGTGAATGATGTAAGTCCAAAAGCCTATCCACAATACAATTGTTTTTAATTGGATCTCTTGCACATTATTGTTATTTTCTTAGTAGAGTGAGTTTGATTTGTGTTGAGCATTTAGAGTTTTCCCACCATATTATTCAACCATCATCACCATGAATCTAGGGATCTAAGTTCCAAAATTTCTTTAATCAGTGAGTATTTATCCTCACAACTAAGATACAAAACTTTATCTTAAATAAAAATAAATAGCGGTTGGGGGATTCATCCCTGATAATCATAGTGGATAATGCTGAGAGATGATATGAAACTAGATAATATGGAAGGTTGTAGGTTGTAGAGTGTGCATTATTATGAGAAAGGATCACTACTCTTTATCAACATAAATCATATCCAATATTTTCTTAAACTCTACAAATTCTTAAACTCTATCACTTGTAAAGTGTCATTTGGCTGGTGTTTGTTATCGATTATCTTCCTTAAAATGTGGGGATGATAAATTTGATCCATAACAAAGTATTTTATGCATGATGAGCTCATCTTTCACTACATCCATCTATTGAAAATATCACTTTGCTTTGACACCAATTAACATTTGGACAACTTCATTGGTGGTAGTCCTAATGCTCAAAACCCCTTTCAATTTGAAATGAAGAAAATATATTGAACATCGCGCCCCTATACTTTCTCTAGTTTTCAAAAGGAAGATCAAAAGTTGGGCATTCCTATGTGTAAAGAACCAACCAAGGTGTAATTAACCACCATTCATACTTATCATACAATGTAACAATTATTTCCCTCAACATACTCAGTAGAGTAGTGCTTGAACTAATCTTTCCCAACCGAGAACACATTGAACATATTTTAAAAGGAGGTCGTTGGACATGTGGACCGACACATTTTGAGAAATTTTACAAAGGGAGATCACTAGAGATAGATTCATTAAGAATTAGACCATGGTGGGAGATGTTGGGAGAGCTCACCAAATCCATATAACAATGAACAACCACGTGCACTAGTTAACATCCTTGGAGATCACAAGTAAAAGAAAGTATGTTAATCTTTCTATTTTAATTGATCTAAGAACCACATCTGAGAGATTTATTTTACGAAATGCATTGTATAGATGTGGCTTGGTGACTATTAGGAAATATGATTTTAACATCATTGAGATGACCTCAGGAGTCAAGTAGGGGGGTGGATTGATGGATTTGGAAGTTGGAGTGCATGTGACTCAAATAGCACAGTGTTAGAAAACAATGGGATCTTATGATGTACTCATACGCATGGATTAGTTGGAGGTGCATTCGGTTTTGCTATATTACATAAGAAAGTTACTTCATTTCTTAGATGATGAAGGGAAGGAAAAGGTTTTGAGAGGGACAAACATGGTTGTATCCTTGCAATTTGTATCATTATTGTAGTAGAAAATAAGTCCCAAGAAGGGCTACTATATGCATATTGTGGTGGCATAGTTTTGAGTCAGTATCCCATCTTATCATAATTTCTAGATGTTTTTCTTAAAGAGTTGCATGGGCTTCCTCCCAATTATGATTTTGTGTTATTTGTTGAACCAAATACCATATAAGTTCTCTTATTTAATGGCCATGCTTGAATTTCATTAGTTGCAGATGCATATGAAGAATTTTTAGGATTTAGAGTTGATCCAACCTAGCGTGTCACCTTGGGGAACACTGATTATCTTTGTGAGGAAGAAGGATGGATCCCAGATGTTGTGTATAGATTACATAGAGTTGAATGATTAAGGACACCATATATAACCAATATTCCTTTCCTTATATCTATGTATTTTTTATTATATTAAAGGGGCCATAATGTTTTTTAATATTGATCTATGATTGGGGTATGATCATCTATAAATAAAGGATGAAAATATCATGAAAACTGCTTTTACATTATGATTTGAGAATTGTGGATTTGTGGTGGTTCCTTTTGGTTTTACTAATATTCCAAAAAATAAAAATGTAGTTCATTGATACAACTTTGTTTTATAATATAAAGTTGTTATTTAGTGCTTAAAAAAAATCCATAATCCTGGTGGTCAAAAGAGACTCGCTGGTCTATCATCTCCCTTCTTCGTTGTCTTCTGGAGTTTATTCATCCTGTAGTTACTCAACCTTTGAACTTTTACTAGGTAGGCAGTCACCCGGCGAAACTGAAAGCCCTTGTGGTGGCGAAGAATGCTAACCTGAGTGAAGAACGATGTGAGATGGCGTGTAAACAGAGGTGATTGAAAGAAGCCATGTGCATTTTTCATTTGATGGATGAACAAGTATATTTCTCTTCTTATCAGTATCTCTTGCAGGTATGCCTCATTAACAGAGCTCTACCGGAGGCCAAGCTGGTCCATGCTCACATCATCCAAAGTGCTTTCAAATTTAATTGCACTGTCATGGCTCTGCCCAATAAAGTCCTAAGCGTGTATGCCAAGTGCAGGAATTTAATCAATGGTTGCAGGTTTCTGGAGCAAATGCCTGAGCAAAATGTGGTCTCATGGAGTATCATGATTGCAGCTTACTATAGGGATAGCCATGGCAAAGAAGCGTTGAAACTTTTCAATCAAATGCAAGGAATAGGTATTCTCCCCAATCAATCCACTCTATCCAGCCTTCTCCCATCATGTGCTCACTTGGAAGCAGTGGCTGAGGTTCATGAAGAAATAATCAAAAGTGGGTTTCACTCTAAAGTTTTTGTGGGGAATGCCCTCCTTTACATGTATACAAAATATGGGAATATCAACACTGCACGTTATGTGTTTGAAAAATTGCTTAGACAAGATTTTGTCACATGGAATGCTATGATTGTAGGATATGCACAAAAGGGGTATGTTAATGAGGTTCTCGACTTGTTTGACAAAATGCCTAAACAAAATGTGGTCTTTTGGACATCAATGATTGTGGGATATGAATACAATTGATTGGTTGACGAGGATTCCAAACTCTTTGATGAAATGCCTAAAAGGAATCTGGTATCTTGGACATCTATGATTTCAGGTTATGCTCAGAATGGATGTGTTGATGAAGCTTAAAAACCCAAGCTTTCTGGAGTAACCCTCGACACGGGAAAGATGTTGGCCCTATTCAACCAGAGTTACACATGGATGTGTTTAGAAACCTCTCCTCTGCAGATGCCAAGATTAGGGCAGCCGCTACATTAACTTTAGTTCAGGAGTTGCAGGAAGTCCAGATGGTTTATGAGCAAAGCAGAATTGAGGGAAATGATGATGGAGATTTAAAGCTAGAAGCTGCTAAAGATGCTTGTTTGAAAAATTGTGCTCTGACTATGAAATACACCATTCATCGGCTTATTTGTGGGATTTCATTGTCTAGAGCCGTATGTTTTCTATCATCTAAGCTGAATTTGGTGCGAACTCCAAGTTTTCTATTATCCAAGTTTTCTATTATTTAATTTAGAGTCTAGAAAGCTGCTAGCACAAATTTGCGTGTATATTATCATCTCTGGTCTTCATTAAAAATGCTTATTAATGCTCCAATCTTAATCCACTATTTAATGTCTAATGACTTCCAATTGGTAGGTCGGTTTCAGTTTTTAGGATTTGTTATTTCAAATTTGGTATTCTGTAGTGTTTGGCTTTGCCTGAATTTGGATGCTTGATTGTTTCCTTATTCAAATTTATTACACACAGAGTTGGGAACATGGATGTTTCAGTTTGTTTAAACATTAGAGCTGCGTTTCATTCTGGAATTGCATCTGCATTTAAAGAATAGAAAGCTGAAATCATAGAATCTGTTCTTGCATATTATTAACATGAATTATGTTTTTTGTTTTGAAGTAAAAATCTTTTGTAGAGTTTGAAATTGTAGATTATTTTGTGATGGAAGTGAGCGTTGCTTACAATTTTCCAGTTCTTGAAATTAGCATATGTCCTAAAATTTTGTGACATTTCTTGATTGTAAGCTTCATCAACAAAGTGATATTTTCTTGCAGAGACCACAATCAACAATCCACTCACTCTAAATGCACAATATATTAAGTAACCAAATATTATCCAACCATATTGAAGGAATCACTTGTCACACAGACTCTGGATAAAGGAAGTACTGTACTTATCAAAAGATGCTCGTCCATTCCAGTAACAAATGCAAATCTCTTAAATCCAAGGCAGCGTTCAAGGCTCTTCTCACTGCACAACAACCCCATGACACTACTTTCCTCCTAGAGAAACAATCTGAAGGTTTCTGAGATCACAATCAACAATCCACTTGCTCCAAATCCACAATTTATTATATGACCAAAGACTATCCAGCCATTTTGAAAAAAACACTTGTCACATGGAACTGTCAGATAAAAGATTGCTTGGTTTTTCTTATCATTGATAATGGCGGCTAGAAAATCTAGTATCTGAAAAGCTATAGTTTCAAATTTACAGCTTCCTACTACAAGTCTACAACCCATCTTACCCCTATCACTTGAGTTGGATCAAATATATTGGGAATCTAATGCTAGTAACAAAGCAATGTGCAGTGACTTTTGACATTCATCGGTTTAAGGATACCGTTCATTGTGACGTAGCTCCACTTGATTGTTCAGAAATTCCCTTGGGCATCACAACACCTACAGGCTTTCAAAAAGATGAGAAAGTATACAAGCTCACATCTTCTTCTTGTTAGTTTTTCAACATTTAAGCTAGCATTATGTTAAGATCTTTTCACTGAGAGAATAACAAGCACAGCAATCACATAAGCACATCACAAGAGACAAGAGACACACATATTTTAGGAGGGGAAACCATAAATGGAGAAAACCCCTCAACTTCCTCTAAGATAGTATCACCACAAGATGTGATCCCAAAACAGTAAGATGACCTCCCAACACAACAGCAGCCTTCTGTCTTCTGTCAAGCCAAAGTATTTCCTTCTCCAAAGGTGCGCCACACTTGAGAGAGCAAGTGATGTAATTCACAAGTGATAAATAGAGAGACTCACACTCTCTATTTATATTCTTCTGTTGACTTGAAGTGCACTCAACCGTGTAGGCTTAACTTACAATTACTTACTCGAGCCTACACCTTAATTAGTGTATAATAACCCAAGTGCCCCGAAACTATGGGGACTTACCTAATGACTTGACAAGACTTGTTTACATTGATAATCCTCCCGATCGGAACATCGAGGTAAGACAATATGACTCAAATACATAATAGAAACATCCCAGAATAAACATTGGGTTACAATATATAAAATACATATAAGAATACATTCCGAAGTTACATATACATCAACACTCCCTCTTAACTAGGAAGGTATTCTTTCGACACAATTTTCAGCACTGGTCTTCTTCTCTGTATCACTGGATCATGTTCGTCTTCAAGTCATCTCTATCATCAAGTCTTCTTCGTCTTCAAGTCATCTTCATCTTCAAGTCATCTGGATCTGGATCATCATAGGACATCATCACAGGATCTAGATCATCACTTGATCTGGATCATCATAGGACATCATCACAGGATCTAGATCATCACTCGATCTAGATCATCATCACTGAATCTAGATCATCACTCGATCTGGATCATCATCACTGAATCTAGATCATCACTTGATCTGGATCACTACTGCTGGATCTAGATCATCACTCGATCTGGATCTCTCAGAGTCATCATAACTGGATCTGGATCATAGCTCGATCTGGATCTCCACTAGTCATCATCATGCGTGTACTATCTCGTCATAGGAAGTTCTATAGAGCCAGCCCTTTTTCATGTTGGTTGTAGGCCTACCCTCATGTAGGTCTTCGTCCAGCACTTACATCTGACCTGCTCATCAGAAAGGCACGCCCAGCACTCACATCTGATCATGTAGTAAACTACAATCACATCAGAAAGGCCCAAAACTCACATTCATCAACATGATAGGACATCACATCACTAACATCTGTGAAATGGCTCTGCACTTATATCTGACCTACTCGTCAGAAAGGAACAATTCCATCCAGATAGGAACACATCCTATCACAGTGATGGAAGACTCCCATCCAGACAAGAACACATCCTATCACAGTGATGAGAGATTTCAGCACTTACATCTGACCTACTCGTCAGAAAGGCACATCCATCCACACAAGAACACATCCTATCACAGTGATAGAAGACGCCCATACAGACAAGAACACGTCCTATCACAGTGATGAGAGATTTCAGCAGTTACATCTGACCTACTCGTCAAAAAGGCATGCATTCACATCTAACCTGGTAGGAACTGAATCCTACACCCTCGTCAGAATTTCCCCCAGTCCCTGACTGAGCTACTTGGTAACTAACCAGGCGCCTCCACTCTCCCAGAGAGTGGCAATTTCCCTTACATCTTTCCTACTCAACAGAATGGCCAGCACTCACATCTGTCATGGGAGGAACTTAATCCTTTAGCCATGACTAGAATGGCTCAGCCCTTACATCTGACCTGCTCGTCAGAATGGCTCTCTCAGTCCCTGACTGAGTGTTCCTGGTAACTGACCAGGTGCCTCCATTCCCAGAATGGCAGTCAGCACTCATATCTGACATGGAAGGAACTGAATCCTCTCACCATGACAGAATGGCTCAGCCCTTACATCTGACCATGGAAGGAACCAATCCTCTCACCATGTCAGAATGGCTATGGGTCTCATCACTTTCTCTTGGAAGGAACCTCGATCTAGAGAACACCAAGTCTCTCTTTGAAGTACTCGAACTTCAGTCTAGCTAATGGCTTCGTCAATACATCAGCTATATGTTCCTTCGTCGCAACATACTGGAGCTTCACTACTCCTCTCTACACCATATCCCTGATATAGTGATACTTGATCTTGATATGCTTCGACTTGTCATGGAACACTGGATTCTCTGACAACTTCTCGCAACTCTGGTTGTCACAATGTATACAAGTAGCATCTAACTAGAGATCGAATATATCAGACAGTAGCTTCCGCAGCCATACTGCCCCACAACTAGATGAACAAGTTGCGACATACTCTATTTCAGCTGTACTCAGTGCCACACAGGATTGCTTCCTGCTAAACCAAGAGATCACACATGATCCCATACTGAAGCAACATCTCGAAGTACTCTTCTTGTCGATGGCACTGCCTGCCCAATTTGAATCAACATAACCCTCCAGGTTAATATTCTGATTTGCATCATACTTGAGCCCATAATCAATTGTACCCTTCAGGTACCTCAGAATATGCTTTGCAGCAACCAAGTGAACACTTCTTGGATCTGTCAAGTACTGGCTCAAGGTGTTCACAGCAAAGAAAATATCTGGTCTTGTGTTCGTCAGGTACATCAATAACCCAATCATCTGACGATACATTGTAGCATCAACCGTCTTTGAAGAAGCATCACTCAATAGCTTCAGGTTCGATGCCATAGGTGTAGCCATAGCCTTGCAGTCCATCATCCCAAATCTCTTCAAGATCTCTACTGTATACTTCCCTTTTCCAAGGAAGATTCCATCTATACTCTGCCACACCTCCAAGCCTAGAACAATAGTGCATCGACACATAACAGGAACATCACTGGTCTTCTGCCTTCAACCTTGAAGCAAAGGTTGGAATCCACTTTACTAATATGCCCATCCTGTTGTACCATGTCGAACCTCAAGATATTCTGTAGTCACTCCTCTGAAACGGAGCATCATACTCCCTCTGTCTCCTGTACTCTATGCACTGAAACATTCTATACCGAAGTGACAAGTAGTATCCATCTAGGATCACTGGATACTAAGATCCT
Source organism: Pseudotsuga menziesii (assembly GCA_001517045.1). Classification (NCBI taxonomy): domain Eukaryota; kingdom Viridiplantae; phylum Streptophyta; class Pinopsida; order Pinales; family Pinaceae; genus Pseudotsuga; species Pseudotsuga menziesii. The sequence goes on from LPNX010959449.1 coordinate 7,884, forward strand.
CTATCTTGAACTTCTTCAAAAGTTCATCTTGCACCCATCTGTGAGCTTGTCATCTTCTATCAACCTTGTAGCAAAGGTTAAGATATTCTTTAAGCTCATCATGTATGTGTTATCCCATGATGTTTCCATCTACTGCATGATGGAACTATGAACTTTTCTTCAGGTCTCGATATTGCGCTCTGACATCATTCTTCTAGAACTGGTATTCCCTTTCTTCTTGGTGGCTAGAAGGTTCTACATCAATGATTTCACTGCACTTTTCATATTATTCTTCATTTTGAAATGTCGTCACTTGCTCTTCGGAACAAGTCTTCATTCTTCTTTGCTTGTAGGCGATTATGTATGCGGTCTTTCCTACAAGTCAAATGCAATTATATGGTTAGAAACATTTCATAAGGAATATTTATACTGGCAAACACTTATACATAAATATATAATCATGCAACTACTTTAGCCAATACAACATTCATCCATAACTCACTGAAACTTTCTAGATGCCTTCCATCTCTACCAGGACAACACTGAGATTGTGCACTAATCCAATATGTCAGCAAATAGGTTTCATTCTATATAAGTAGCAATGGAGAATTTGTATAGCCCCATGAGCTACTTACCCATCACATGCATATTAGTAGTATTCTGTCATTAATGCAAACATCCTATCATGCATGATACAATAACTGAATATAAACAAATGCATAACAAAATAATATAATGAAATGAGAATTGAATACTTATCTTTATTTGTTTCAAGGGTGGACTCCTTCTTGAGCCTTCAGCTTCATCGTCTTCTTCATTCATAATAGCATCGTTTCTTATCCAAATGCTAAGGTGGATAAGAAGTTCTTCAAAAGTTGAGTTCTTCATATTCCTCATTACTTGAGGGATCTTCTTTGTAAGGTGAGAGCTTGATCTTCAATTGCTCCCATATTCTCTTCTCTTCTTATGATTCGAGCTTCTTCTTCTTCACGGAGTCTGCTGAAAGTAATCACTTCCTTCTGGAACAAATTCCTTGGATGAATGAATTCCACGATCCTGGGAGGCCATTCAAGGTGGCCATCATCACTTTTGCATTCTTCACTTTTTCTTTTACCGCTTGAGAGACTTTAATGACTGCATGGTCTCTTCATTCTAGATCTTCACATTCTTCAACTGGTTGCTTTAGGTCATATTCTGATTTTGTTCTTCCATTCAAATAGCTTGAAATTCAGGAAGACCTTCAACAGCATTGCTTGCAATAGGTAGTGCTCTGTAATGCACATGTGCAAGCCTTCTATGCCAAAGCTCATTTGGCTCTACTATGTCATGGATCAAGGCTTTTTCTGGATAGCCCTTCAATTGGTAGAAGCCTCCTTCTTGTTCTCCAATCACTACCACATCATCGATAGTCTTTCCTTTTAGCCACATGATGACTTGACCATCTATGAATGCAATCCGCATTCCTTTTACATCAATGCTGAAACAAACAATACTTCTTTCATTGTTAGAGACATACCAGAGTCTAGCTTGTATGAAGATTCCCCACTACCTTTTATTGGATATTGGTAGTCATCTCCTAGTTTCACCTTGTGAGGTGATTCATGTTCTGACAGTCTCACAAAGGATTCCTTGAATCCCGTCATATGTTTGGAAGCCCCACTATCTATGAGCCAATCATCACTTCCATGAGTAATGTTATCTGTGAGAGATGATATCAGAACATATTCATCCTAGCTTGAAGAATATTCACTTCATATCTGGATATCTTTCTGAATGGTTCATCATCCTCTGCAGCATGAGCATGATGTCTTCTTTGGCCTTGACCAAGTTCTTCTTGGGAAAGGCTTCTAACCTTGTCTCCCTCTGAAACTGGAACCTCCATATTCATGTAGGTGTCCAATCCATTTTCTTCAGAGATATCATATACTTCCAGGCTTGGAAGTTGTCAAATTCCCCAAGCTTGTGACCAAGCTGATGTGATATATCATATTGAAATGGGAACCTCAAATATAAATAGCAAAGGATTAGATCTTACCGATTTGAGGTGTCCGTCCTTGTTCTGGAGCTGGCTGATCTAGGGTTTGTCACAGAAACCCTAATTTTCAAAACTTGGAATCTTTCAAATATGATTATATAAACAGATATATCTCTTCAAATGGAGCTATCCAATGTACTCCTTTTCTCAAAACACTGGAGGGAAGCTCCTGAAACAGGAAGCCCTAATTTTCTGATTTCTTCTGCAGAAATGCCTGTTACTGTTTCTGTGATATCTCCCAAATTAATGATCTCCTATGTCTGAAATTTCTCACAGGGGCAACCTCACATTTCCATGATCCAACACCATAGTTTTCATCAGAATTGGTTTCACCATTTGGGTTTTATGATCCTTTTCCAAAGGTGACCTGTTACAGGACTGTTCAGAATAGTGAAGTTGTACGGCATACCACGTGTCACTGGTTGATCTTCTGAGTCTGAAATTTGGACCACAGAAATTAAATTCCGTTCCCTATTTGGAACATCTTCAGGAATTCCATTTGGACCTCTGTAGCCGAAGATATTGCAGATCTCCCCAGGTGACCTGTTTATGGATGATTTCTCGAAGAGGCTGAAACCCTAACTTGGGGAGATCATATCTCCCATAGTATAGAGAATATGAGCCTGAGATTTGGATACAATGTTCATCATGATTTTATATTCAGCCCCTGAAATTTTCAGATTTTTAAACTTCGCTAAACTCAGAATATAGCGACTGTACTAAAACTTAGCAGTTTCAGTATTTAGGGTTTTTCTAGCTAGGGGTCAAACTAGGGTTTGACTTTCCCAGAGTTTTACCCAACCAAATTTATTGATCCAGGTCTCTAAATTTCGGTTTTGATGAGTAGAAAAATCCTATGCTGGTCTCACCCAAAAATTCATCTTCTGTAGAAAGCCCTAATTTCCACATCAAAACAGAAAATGCTTGAAATTGAATTCCACATCGACAGAAAGATGCACCCTTCAATGGAGAGTCATCCTAGCATACTTTTGCTGAAAATCTGTGGAGGAAGATCCAAAAAATAGGAAGCCCTAGATTCTGTAGCTGCACAATGTCTTCTTCTCAGGTTAGCTCTGATACCATGTTAGTTTTTCAACATTTAAGCTAGCATTATGTTAAGATATTTTCACTGAGAGAATAACAAGCACATCAATCACATAAGCACATCACAAGAGACAAGAGACACAAAGATTTTAGGATGGGAAACCATAAATGGAGAAAACCCCTCAACTTCCTCTAAGATAGTATCACCACAAGATGTGATCTCAAAACAGTAAGATGACCTCCCAACACAACAGCAGCCTTCTGTCTTCTGTCAAGCCAAAATATTTCCTTCTCCAAAGGTGCGCCACACTTGAGAGAGCAAGTGATGTAATTCACAAGTGATAAATAGAGAGACTCACACTCTCTATTTATATTCTTATGTTGACTTGAATTGCACTCAACCATGTAGTCTTAACTTACAATTACTTACTCGAGCCTACACCTTAATTAGTGTATAATAACCCAAGTGCCCCGAAACTGTGGGGACTTACCTAATGACTTGACAAGACTTGTTTACATTAATAATCCTCCCGATCGGAACATCGAGGTAAGACAATATGACTCAAATACATAATAGAAACATCCCGCAATAAACATCGGGTTACAATATATAAAATACATATAAGAATACATTCTAAAGTTACATATACATCAAAACTTCTTTGCCCAGCCCTTCTGATAGAAATCAAGTAATGAAACAATGTAATACATTCTTTGAACTACCTGTGACCTGCCAAAAAAAATCAGGTATCAACTTTCAAGCAGCTCCCTTCACACAGTGACAGTCACACAGTGACAGATGGTATGATTTTAGGGTATTTTGAAAAGAAGTTTGTGAATCGTGATGGTTAATATGAGGATGATTTACTAATGTTTAAGTTTCCATGTTTGTAATGATTCTAGCGCGATGGAAAATTTTAGTTGATGTGAAATTCCTGTTTGGGTATGAATTTGTAATCCATAAATTGTTTTTGAGGGGTTGGATAAATAGAATAAAAATTTGGTTCTATTCCACAACTATGTTCTCTTTGTGTATGCTTATTTTTTGGTGGAAAAGTGGTTTTATATTTACCCATATCCATCAATTGGTATTAGAGAAAATTCAAGATTTTTTCATTTCCAATGATTGGTATCAGAGTTGGTTTAAGATTTGATCATTTCCAACAAGTGGTATCAAATCCAGTAAGGATAAAATCAGAGGAGAATAATGGTGTTGATCTAGTCTCCACCAGTCATACGTTGTGGTGAACCCAACCAATAGTGTTGAATACTGAGCTATGTTCTTGGTATTGATATTCGCTCTTCCGTATAGTGAGTTTATCAAGTCGGCTAGGTTGAATGGAGAATTTATTCTCTGTTCGAAGTCTTGAGACACAGGTTTTACTAGGTTTGAAATGCATGGTCTATGTGTTGAGCTAATTGTTCTCTTAATCATGTTGTTCTTGGATACCATCTAGCTATATGTACAATTTCCAAGAGGTTGTGTCATCCCTGTGTACCCTATGTGAGGATCACTCCAATAGTGACGATGTCATATTTATACATGTGCAAGTATAGTAAGTTGGTTTAGCCTAAAAGTTGCTTCTTGTTGGCATTGCCATTAGTGCACCAGTAGGGAGTAACATTGGGTATTGTGAGTAGAAGTATCTAAGTGGTTTTAAGGGGAAGGAAATCCCTGGTGCATAAAAAAATATGAGTCCTATTGTTTTTGTTCTTGTGCATGTCTCTAGTTCAAGAGGGAGATGGTTATAGAGCCTGTTGGTTTTGAGAAAGTGTAGTTGAGTAGAGGATATCCATCTTATTGTTTCTAAAACTCCTTATGACCAAGTTGAGTGGCACATATTGGTTTGTATTTGAATTCATTGATGAAGTTTGAGTAGGTCATAGCCTATTTTTTGTTATGCAGTGTGTTGTGTCATGTGAAGTCGAGAAGAATCTCATAGAGTATTTGACTATTGTGTATGAGAAAGGTGACCCAGTTATATGGGTTGTGTGATTTAGTCATAAAAAGGATGAAATATTGTGTTTAAGATACCTAGTTAAGTTGTGTCCTATTGAGTAGCAATGAGATATAGTAGATAATAAGTGAAGGGTACATTTTTACTATGGAAATGACAAATGAGTTCAACAACAAACACCACCAACATTTGGGGATAAATAGGGCTTAGTGCTCTTAATTAAATCCCATTTTCCATCATCATCATAGTGTGTGACTATGTGGAAAAGAAGAAGAATAGTGAATGTGTGAATGAAGTCATGCCCATCCCAATCAATGGTTTTGGAATAAGTGAAGGGTACATTTTTACTATGGAAATGACAAATGAGTTCAACAACAAACACCACCAACATTTGTGGATAAAGAGGGCTTAGTGCTCTTAATTAAATTCCATTTTCCATCATCATCATTATAGTTTGGCTAAGGCTTTGCATTGTCACTTGGAGTCTTGTAACTGAATGCATCCCCAAAATAGCCAACTATGATTACTAACTAAATTCTCGGTTCCGGTTCATGTCTGAATGATGTTATACATGATATATACATGGAATGTGCTTGAGAACTAGTGAACCCCAAAATAATAGTGAATACTTGACTGGAAAAGGTAGGCACAAGTATAGAAAGTTTGGGATCTATTTGGGGTGATTACAACAACACAGAAACTACCATAGTTGCTACCCTAACTACATCTGTTGTTATAGAATCAACAAAGATATTGGAGATTTGAAATGGTGTCTTAATGTTACACTCCTTGGTTGGTGATAGTGTAACATGAAGACACATGAAGTAACAGATATGTTCCCTGACTGAGGCTGTAAAACAATTTGCATTCTGTGAATTAAGTAGAAAGAATTTGAAGATTTCAATGAATTTGCACTCTTTTTTAATGTCTGTAGGATTTATTTCAAGGCATAATAGCATAGATTGTGAAGATTAAAATTAATTTACAGGGAAGCCTTGTATTTCCTTGACCATGCATCCAGTAATTGAAGTAGTACAGGGCTCCAAATCAATTGCTGAAATTTAATTCAAAGGTATCATGTTCTTATTAAATCCATTTAATTTCTAAGTTTCTTAATTGATTTTTGTTTGAGGTAAATCATCCAAAAAAAAATACATAATATGTCCAAGTTTTCTTTACACCAAAAGCTTGATCTTTTAGAAAATTGAATCCATTAAATTATATATATCACAATTTCCTCCACACTGCCCTTCTTTAAAATTTTGAATTCCCATGCCTTTTTGGGTGATCAGCATGACCCAACCAAAGACCTTTGATTTATAGTTGATATTATTTTTTATTATGATTTTAGAGTTTTGTGAGTTGTTTACAAAGATTTATCCGACACCCATTGGACCAAGTAAGTTGCACCAGGCCAAAGTATTGTTTTAAAAGCTGGTGAGAATCAGGGTTCTCTGTGCTTATTAGGTACCCTTGTTCTGGCTTGAAGTGGTGCACTGAGTTCCTAGATGTCTATATTCACACAGAGCAGTCACAGTGGCCTGGGAATTATCTATGTCATATACAGTAGTGTATGTAAGTGAGTGCATATACTCATATATTTTTTAGGGCTACACTATTCTGTTTTAAAAAACTTCTTGACGTTTCGATCCCTTTTCTGGGACCATCTTCAGGAGACATCTGAGTCCATATACTACTTATATAATATTCTTGTTGTATTGAGGGTTTGGAACTCAGGATTAGGATTCTAAAACTGTATAGTGCATGTTCACATCAATAAAAAAATGTATTAACATCATAGGTTTGTAGGATGAACCTTGAGAGAAGAGGGTGGATATCTTTAAAATAATTAATGAATGATGACAGGTTGATACAAGTGACGAAGACAGGAAGTCTACTGGGGAAGGGACAAATATTTTTGTAAAATTGCAGTATTTTAATGTTGGTGATGATTGAAACTGGGCTAGAGGTGCCAGGTCTTTGTAAGTTCTATGGGGTGGTCCCATATACCTTTTTTACCTCACAGAAAGGTCACTCTGTACCAAGATGTATTTCTGCTATTTTGTCAAGGATTGTTACCCGTGCAACAAAATCATCCAGACTTGTTACATGTTCAATTAACTATTTTGTTATTTTATTATAGATTATTATCCATGCAATTAAACCCTGGTCAAGTTTCTTTCCAGTAAGTTATCAAATCAAAAGATGTTCTACTCTGACCAAGAAGCAAAGATAGCACCATATACTATCAAAACAAAGAAACCTAAAATAGAGGATTTGATAGAATTCATCCAGTTCAAATCTCTTTTAGAGGACCCTAGGCTACAACTACTAGAGCCAGTCACATCTTCTAAAACTCAATCGAGATAACAAATTTGAAAGGGGATTCATGATTTAAGAATTTTCTTCATTTTATTTCTTCCAACCCCTTACACAAGTGTCTATGGGACATAATCTCATTGTAAAAGTGTAACCAATTGGTCCCAAACACCTTGTCCTAATAATCTACAATTTGATTCATGGGAGAATATCTACAGCGTAGGTGCAACCTATCCTACTCTATTTACTGCATTTGTTTGCAATTTCCAACTTCTAGAATCTCATGTTTTGCCGCCTGGGAGTCATAAGATGTTCCCATGCAATACTACAGAAGCCTCAAAACCTTGAGATATACAGGGAAACATCAAACATAGGCATCCTTAAAGTTACTTCAATAGTATGTGTTTCCCACTGCATATTCAAGGTGCCCTATTTCTCTATCACAACTCCTGTCTTTCTTTCTCATATACAACTAATGAAATATTTTTTATTATGTCTCTCCAATTTCTAATGCCACTATCTTGATGGTATTTGCATTCTGATTTTCTTTAGAGCTGACCATGCTTTCCTTGTAATTTATCATATTCACTTACCTAAATTATCATATTCAGTATTGACAAAGTGCATAGGTTTGTAACGTTGGTTCTATATATAAGCCTAACAAGATCTACATTTTAATAGGTGACCTATGGCAACTTTTCCTTTATTTCTTCCAATCAAGAAAAGGGATTTTAGTAGCTTGAAGCTTCTTCCTCTAAACAGATGGATCCTTTTGTTGATAACACTAACTAGTCTCGAAATTTTAAGCAACTATAGAGAAACTTATTGTTGGGATATTGGAATTTTTCTGATTGCAGGATAGATGGAAACAGAATAATTTTGTGTTCAAGTAATACTTTCAAAGTGATTTGCAGGATAGATGGAAACAAAATAGTTTCTTGCTCAAATAATACTTTTAGTCTTTATAGCTATTGGAAGATGTGATAAGGCCAACTCATTATTTTGTTATCATCTTCTCAAAGCATATTGTCCTCTAGTGGTCAACAATCTATATTGTTAAGACAAGAATGGATGGAAAGACATAGGAACTAGTGGAAAAATACGTTCTAGTTATGTATAGGATAAGAAAAGATAACTGGCAGCTAGCACATTCCCCAAGGCTAAGAATACCTATTATGAGGATAATCTAACTTGAAGGGGCCTCTCTATATGTTTTAATATAGTTATTTTTGGAGGAAGAATGGATCTAGCCCGTCAAAGAAGGATGTCCCACTCAAGAGGACATTTGGAGGGATATCATGATATATTTCACATGGTTCAAGGCATGTCTCGCATATTTGGACGAATGATAAATCATCTAATCGATTATTGGCATGATTTACAAATAAAATAGGAGGAAATCCCTTCACAACTCAGTGGAATTTTCTCTCCAAAGATAAGATCAAATACCATGACTCAAGGGAACACTATAAATTGGAAAGTGACAAGTGGTGGCAAGAAAGCATTCAGACCCTATTGTATGCAATTTTCTCCCTTTAACAAGGAGAAGCTAGTTTTGAGGAGGCTTTTAGTGGCCCTTGAAGCATGGATCTAGAAGCTGCTAAATGTGTTTTACTCTTATAATTGGTTATTGGAGAGAAAAGTGGATCTAGCATCCACTTATTGATATTTTATTTCAACGTAAGTTGACTTAAATTTAGAATCTAGGAGGCCCTTTATATTTACTAAAGTCTTGTAGTTTAGTTATGACCTTTGTAAAAGTACCATGAATCTACCAACTAAAAAACTATTTCTTTCTCGTTCTTCTAGCTTGAAAGCATGAAATTTTAGAGGTGCATTGGTCCTAGAAATTCCACAACTAAATGGGATTAAAAGGGAGATACCAACCTCTATTGCTCTCTAGATAGTGATAGGACAACCATTTATCAACCCACTTTAAAGCCTCTCAGATGTGTTCAAGCATAAAATTTCCTCAACAATATTTGTCAGGTGGGCCTTATTTCCTTGTATGTTTAAATTATGTGGTGAGTCTATGATATCACAAAATGAAAACTAACCTCAAATATTGTTCATAGCTAGCTTACTGAGAGAGAAATGACGACACATGTACTATAGGAGGAGACAAACAGATATGCCTGGCCCAAAATTGGAAATACTATCCATCCCTCATCCATATATATATATATACGGAACATGGACTAGAGCATAAATAGATAGAGGGATCCATTTGCAGTGATCCTAGAGTCCGCAAAGAAATAGTGATTGATGGATGTAAGTGATAGAATTTATAGATTAAAGGGGAGGGATTCATAAACTCTATAAATGGACGTAGTTTAAAATTTGCAGTGATGCCTACCTACTAAAATATTTAAGAGTGGGAGGGATATGGTGCATTGATATCTTGGTTTTTCCCTTACCATAACATGCCTGTAGGGATTGATATAACATCAAAGCATCATCTTCACTATCATGAAAATGTTGTGAAAATATAAGAAATGATATTTGGCAATTGTTGTCTAGGAAATTTAAGAGTTTCGAGATAGTATCTGGAAGGATTGTGCAGTTAAATTATATATTCCATCGCTATAATACAGTTTTATTTAAATGGGGAAAATGCAAGGAAATAAAGAGACTAGTTGCTGAATGAATTGTAGAGAAAGCTTGTCAAAGATGGCCAAGTACACATTCTGAATCATAATTAGGTGTAGCAATTTGGATTCACTCCAAAATGAGCTAGATCATCAAAATTATTATAAATATTAAATGACTGGATGTTCTAGTAATATGTCAATCAAACATAACCCCTTCATTTCTCAATCAACAACTCCTTTATCCTCGAAATAACCTAGAGTTTACAATTCATGAAAATTCCCGTGACCTATTATTCAAATCTAAATGAATTCAATTCAACATACATAGAAAAGTAGGAAAATATCTTATTTGTGCATCAATATCATCTCCATATAATATTTTCAAGGAAATATAATTAGAATGTCCAAATTTTCCTCTTGATTTGATGTCATACGAATACCAAGGGAATTTCCCTTAATTGGCCACTAAATTCAACCTGCTAATTACATACCTTTGGAACTCTTACATGATGTGCCCTCTGTATTGACTCCAACCTTCCTACAAAATTTGGGATTTTGAATTCTGAAGTTTCTCAGAAAACCCAGTTTTTTCCATTGTAAATCCATATTGATAATTCTTTGAATCCCATATACCATGATGACCTAGTCTCAAGTGCAAGACTAATTTTTAATACCCCAAAATAGTTTCTATTAAAAGTTATTGTTTTGAGCCTCACAGGCTCCACATTGTTGTCAATTGAAATGAACCAAAACATGAAAATGAGAGCATTAGAGCCAACTAATAAGATGAGAGGATGTTTGTGCTAGGCATATCAAGATTGACATTTTTTTTGAATTGTAATATGGCTTGCTCGAGGCTGCAAAAGAGCGTTATATGCAATAAGAACACAAGCACAGAGCCCTCTACCTATTGCACCTTGATCCATCCCAAGACTCGAAATAAACATGACAGACATGTAGAGAAACTCTAAAGTCCAAAACGTTTTGGTGAGTTTATTTACCTTTACTTGGAAAAGGAAGAAGAGGCTAGTGAAGTATAACGCTAATTTACCAATCTTTGAATGAATTGATAGGCAGAGAAGAAAGTAGGAATTGGAGGATAGAATGGGTAGAACAACAAAAATGAATTACAATAATATCAAACTTTATTTCGGCGTCCCCTCCTTGAATAAACATATAAATAGAGAAGTAGCACAATAATTGTATTAAAATCTTAATTATAGATTGCGGAGACCAATTATAATGAATCCGAGACATAAAATATAAGGAAACAAGAGAAAAAGATCTTGTGTATGAAGGGGGCCAATAGAGGTCTAACGGTACCCACCTAAACATAAAAATAAATAATGGGTGCACAACTCAACATACCTTTTGATATTTCTAGCTTCGTTGACCTTTTCTAATGGAAACAATCACACAGTTTGAAATCTCTTATCTAAACAACTTGTGAAGATAAATAAGATCTTTCTCAATCCCTATAGTTTTAATTTGCTCATCCCTCACCAAAATCGTACTATTCTCCTTTTCCTCCAACTCAGGCTGCCCACCACATCCATCAAAAGCTCCGACCCAACTCAGGTCACCCACTACATCCATCAAAAGCTTCGACCCATGTCTGAAAACCCTTATTGGTTGTGGGATAAATAAATTCCTCTACTAATGAATGCAAACCATGGGGTGGACTGATATCTCTAAACTTGAACAATAGGGCAATTGGCAGCACATCACTCCTTAAATAAAGTGAAGAAGGAACATAGAACTACAATTGAGGGGCATTTTCATCAAGTTGCCTGTAATTTTCAAGATCTCCGTCTTCGGAGAAAGCTTCGAGATAATCAAGGTTAAAGACAAAGTCTTTCTTGGGTAAGAGGTCCAACAAGAGAATGAAATTAAATGAATATTTTTGTATACTTCCATCATGAAAGGGGGTATCATTTCCCAGACCCAACATCACAAAAAATGTTGCAGTATTCACAACTAAGGCACCCAGCTTGTAGTGAATCCACCAACCAAATACAAACCTGACATGCATTGCCCAATTTGATGTGAAAATGAATCATCAACAAGAGGATAAACGAGAATGCTATAAACCCGTGGAGGATAACTGAACTTCCTATGATCTATTTGCTCCATGTTTGAGTATGAATGAGCCTTCTGCATTTCCTTGGGGGCTAGTGAAATGGGTAACAATTGGTGAAGCTATTATTGGGTGGAGAAGGGAGCCCATGTGCTGGTTAATGGATTTCGTGATGTCTTTTCATGGATATGCAGGGTCCTGTTAGATATGAATAACAAATCCAAATTTCTTCCGCCTCACTTACTTCCATGGCTATGTGAGTTACTATATCACTGTACCATTGTTGTCTAGGTACTCACTTAGTATCCTCTTTGGATGCTTCCATTAACATGTGTGCGACACTCGTCGACATCGGACCTAACCCATTTTGACGTAATTCACAAGGCCTAAAATTTCAAATCGGTACTGCCCGTCAATTCCCTCCTAAATTTTCATTAAGCAAATTTCCCGAAAAAAATATAATAGCGACGAATGTAATCTGCGTCGCTATAGCGACGAACGTCCGTCGCTATAGAAATGTTATGGACTATTCGTTGTTATAATGACAACTGTCAGGGACATTTTCATTTTTTTCAAAAATTTTAAAACTGTTTTTCAATTGCCCAATTTGATTTTAATGTCAATTTGTTATAATGTGCTTGTGTTACATGAAAAACTACTTTAAGAAATCTAACACACATTAGCTTTCACTCATTGTGCCATGTTGTTAAAATGAAAGCTAACTCTAGCTAGATTTCCATCATGATATAATGAACTAACACACATAAACTTTCCCTTATAGTGCCATGCTGTTAGAAGAAAAGCTAACTCCAAATAGATTTCCATCATGGTGTAATGTATTTGATAACAATGTGGATGTGTTATATGAAAAACTATCTTATAAAAGCTAACATACATTAGCTTTACTCATGGTACAATGTTTTAATAACGAAATCTAACTCCAGCTAGATTTCCATCACGATGCATTGTGATTGATGACAATGTGGTTGTGCTAGTTGGAAAACTATACTATGAAAGCTTACACACATTAGATTTCACTCACTATGCAATGATTTAAGGATGAAAGCTAACTCTAGCTAGATTTCCAACACAATGCAATATGATTGATAACAATGTGGTTGTGTTACATAGAAAACTACCTTATGAAATCTAACACACATTAGATTTCACTCAGCATGCCATGTTAAAATGAAAGTTAACTTCAACTAGATTTACATCATGGTGTAATGAGCTAACACACGTAAGATTTCCCTTATAGTACCATGTTATTAAAAGGAAAGCTAACTCCAGCTAGATTTCCATCGTGGTGTAATGTATTTGATAACAATGTGGCTGTGTTAGATGCAAAACTAACTTATGAAAGTTATTAGACATTAGCTTTACTCACCTTGTAATGATCTAAGGATGAAAGAAAACTCTAGCTAGATTTCCATTATGGTGTATTGTGATTAATGACAATGTAGTTGTGCTAGATAGAAAACTACACTATGAAATCTTACACATATTAGATTTCACTCACTGTGCAAGGATTTAAGGAAGAAAGCTAACTCCAGCTAGATTTGCATCAGGGTGTAATGTGATCGATGATGATGTGGTTGTGTTACATGGAAAACTACCTCATGAAAGCTAACACACATTAGCTTTCACTCATCGTGCCATGTTATTAAAATAAAAGCTAACTCCAGCTAGATTTCCATCATGGTGTAATAAACTAACACACATAACATTTCTCTTATAGTGCCATGTTGTTAGAAGGAAAGCGAACTCCAGCTAGATTTCTATCATGGTGTAATGTATTTGGTAACAATGTGGTTGTGTTAGATGGAAAACTACCTTATGAAATCTAACACACATTAGCTTTACTCACCATGCAATGTTTTGAGAATGAATGGTGCAATGTGATCGATGATGATGTGGTTGTGATAGATGAAAAACTACCTTATGAAAGCTAACACACATTAGCTTTCACTAATCATTCCATGTAGTTAGAAGAAAAGCTAACTCCAACTAGATTTTCATCATGCTCTAATGAGCTAACACACACCAGCTTTCACTCATCGTGCATGTTGTTAGAAAGAAAGCTAACTCCAGCTAGATTTGCATCATGCTATAATATATTTGATGACAATGTGGCTGTGTTAGATGAAAAACTACCTTACGAAATCTAACACACATTAGTTATTAGTCACCATGCAAAGTTTTAAGTACGAATGGTAACTCTAGATAGATTTTCAACATTTTACATTTTAATTGATGATAGTGTGGTTGTACTCAATGAAAAATTACATTATGAAAGTTAACACACATTAGATTGCATTCACCGTCCAACAATTTAAGGGTTGAAATCTAACTCCAGCTAGATTTCCATCACGGTGCAATGTGACAATGTGATTGTGTTAGATGGAAAACTACATTATGAAAGGTTACACACATTATATTTCACTCACAGTGCAATGATTTAAGGGCAAAATCTAACTCCAACTAGATTTCCATCGTGGTGCGATGTGATTGATGACAATGTAGTTGTGTTAGATGGAAAACTACCTTATGAAAATTAACACACATTAACTTTCAGTCATTGTGTAGTGTTGTTAAAATTAAATTTAACTCCAGCTAGATTTTCATCATGGTGTAATGTGATAACACACATAAGATGTTCCTCATAGTGCCATGTTGTTAGAAGGAAAGCTAACTCCAGCTAGATTTTCATCATGGTGTAATGTATTTGATGACAATGTGGCTGTGTTAGATGGAAAACTACCTTATGAAAGCTAACATACATTAGTGTTACTCACCGTGCAATGTTTTAAGAATGAAATCTAACTCCATCTAGATTTTCATCGTGGTGCATTGTGATTGATGACAATGTGGTTGTGCTAGATGGAAAAATACACTATGAAAGCTTACATACATTATATTTCACTCACTGTGCAACAATTTAAGGATGAAAGCTAATTCCAGCTAGATTTTCTACATGGTGCAATGTGCTTGATGACAATGTGGTTGTGTTACATAGAAAAAAATCTTATGAAAGCTAACACACATTAGCTTTCACTTATCGTGCCATGTTGTTAACATGAAATCTAAATCCAGTTATATTTCCATCATGGTGTAATGAGCTAGCACACATAAGCTTTTCCTTATAGTGACATGTTATTAGAAGAAAAGATAAATCCAACTAGATTTCCATCATGATGTAACGTATTTGATAACAATGTGGTTGTGTTAGATAAAAAACTACCTTATGAAAGCTTAACATACATTAGCTTTACTGACCGTGCAATGTTTTAAGAATGAAAGTTAACTCTAGCTAGATTTCCATCATGGTGCATTGTGATTGATGCCAATGTGGTTGTGTTAGATGGAAAAATACATTATGAAAGCCAACACGCATTATATTTCACTCATCGTGCAATCGTCTAAGGACGAAAACTAACTCCAGCTAGATTTCCATCACGGAGCAATGTGATCAATGATGACGTGTTTGTGTTAGATGAAAAACTACCTTATGAAAGCTAACACACATAAGCTTTCGCTCGTCGTGTCATGTTAGAAGGAAAACTAAATCTAGTTAGATTTGCATCATGGTGTAATGTATTTGATGACAATGTGGTCATGTTATATGGAAATCTACCTTACGAAAGCTAACAAACATTAGAAATTACTAACCGTGCAACGTTTTAAGATCGAAAGCTAACTCTAGCTAGATTTCCAACATAGTGGATTTTGATTGATCACAATGTGGTTGTGCTAAATGAAAAACTACATTATGAAATCAAACACACATTAGATTTCATTCACCATGCAACGATTTAAGATCAAAAACTAACTCCAGCTAGATTTCTATCACGGTGCAATGTGACAATGTGGTTGTGTTAGATAGAAAACTACATTATAAAAGCTAACACACATTATATTTCACTCACCGTGCAATCATCTAAGGATGAAAGCTAACTCCATTTAGATTTCCATCATGGAGCAATGTGATCGATGACGATGTGCTTGTGTTAGATGAAAAACTACCTTATGAAAGCTAACACACATTAGCTTTCACTCGTTGTGCCATGTTAGAAGGAAAACTAACTCCAGCTAGATTTGCATCATGGTGTAATGTATTTGATGACAATGTGGTCGTGTTAGATGGAAAACTACCTTACAAAAACTAACACACGTTAACAATTACTCACCGTGCAACGTTTTAAGAATGAAAGCTAACTCTAGCTAGATTTCCAACATAGTGCATTTTGATTGATGACAATGTGGTTGTGTTAAATGAAAAACTGCAGTATATGACACATTAGATTTCATTCACCATGCAATGATTTAAGGTCAAAAAATAACTCCAGCTAGATTTCCATCACAGTGCAATGCGGCAATGTGGTTGTGTTAGATAGAAAAATAATTCCAACTAAATTTTCATTATGGTGTAATGAGTTAACACACATGAGCTTTCACTCATCATGCCATGTTGTTAGGAGGAAAGTTAGCTCCAACTAGATTTCCATCATGGTGTAATGTATTTCATGGCAATGTGGTTGTATTAGATGGAAAACTATCTTGTGAAAGCTAGCTCCACTAGATTTCCATCATGGTGCATTATGATTGATAAAACTACATTATGAAAGCTAACACATTATATTTCACTCATCGTGCAATGATTTAAGATCTTCAGCTAACTTGACCTAGATTTTCGTCATGGTGTTATGTATTTGATGACAATGTGACTCTTTTAGATAGAAAACTACCTTATGAATTCTAACACACATTAACTTTCACTCACCGTGCAATGTTTTGAAAACAAAAGCTAACTTCAACTAGATTTTCATCTTGGTGCAATGAGCTAACACATTATATTTCACTCACCGTATAATGCTTTAAGAATGAAAGCTAACACATTAAAATGAAAGCTAATTATAGTTATATTTCCATCATCGTGTTATGTATTTGATGGAAATATGGTTGTTTTAGATAGAAAGCTACCTTATGAAAACTAACACACATTAACTTTCACTTAACGTGCAATGTTTTAAGAATAAAAGCTAACTCCAGCTAGCTTTCCATCATGGTGCAATGAAATAACACACATATTAGCTTTCACTCATCATGCCATGTTGTTAGAATGAAAGCTAACTTCAGCTAGATTTCCATCATGGTGTAATGTATTTGAGGACAATGTGACTGTGTTAGATGAAAAACTAACTTATGACAACTTACAGACATTAGCTTTTACCAAAGCTAACTTCAACTAGATTTTCATCATGGTGAATTGTGATTGATGATAATGTGGTTCTGCTAGATGAGAAACTACATTATGAAAGCTAACACACATTAGATTTTGAACACTCATCGTGCAACGATTTAAGGATGAAAGCTAACTCCAACTAGATCTCCCTTGCAGTGCAATGTGATTGATGACAATGTGGTTGTGGTAGATGAAAAACTACCTTATGAAAGCGAACACACATTACCTTTTTCTCATCGTGCCATGTTGTTAAAAGGAAATCTAACTCCAGCTAGATTTTCATCATGGTGTGATATATTTGATGATAATGTAGTTGTTTTAGATAGAAAGCAACCTTATGAAAACTAACACACATTAGCTTTCACTCACCATGCAATGTTTTAAGAACGAAAGCCAACTCCAGATAGATTTTCATCATGGTGCAATATGATTGATGACAATGTGGTTGTGTTAGATCTAAAATTGCATTATGAGAACTAACACATATTAACTTTCACTCAAGGTGCAATGTTTTAAGAATGAAAGCTAACTGTAACTAGATTTCCATCATGGTGCAATGTGATTGATGACAATGTGGTCGTGTGAGATGAAAAAATACCTTATGAAAAGTAACACACTTTAGATTTCAATAACGGTGCAATTTTTTAAGAACGAAAACTAACACTAGCTAGATTTCCATCGTGTTGCAATGTGATAGATGACAATGTAGTTATGTTAGATAGAAAACTTCCTTATGAAAGCTATCGTACGTTAGGTTTCACTCACCATGCCATGTTGTTAGAAGGAAGCTAACTCCACTATATTTCTATTATGGTGTAATGTATTTGATGACAATGTAGTTGTGTTAGATGGAAAACTACCATATGAAAACTAACATGGATTAACTTTTAGTCACCATGCAATGTTTTATGAATGAAAGCTAACTCCAACTAGATTTCCATCACGGTGTAATGTGATTGATGACAATGTGGTTTTGTTAGATGGAAAACTACATTAGAAAAAGTAACACACATTAACTTTCATTCATCGTGCAACGTTTTAAGAACGAAAGCTAACTCTAGCTAGATTTCAAGCACATTCATACACATACATCAATAATATAAGTGCATGTCCATAGTCAAATAGGAATTTGGTGGGTTTATTTGAGTTGATATCTGTCATTCTTTGATACTTCTTGGATCTCTCATTGTGATCTCTTTATATATATTTTATGTAATTTATATGTAAATTCCCTTTTGTTAGCGTGCACAAGATGTAGGAGAACAATGTTTCGTGTCATACAAAAGGGCTATCCTATTGTTTTGAATTATTGCAACTATATTACTTTTTTGAACATACACTTAATATGGTTTAACATTAATTACAAACTATAATTCAAATGTGTTACAGAAATTGGGAGGAGTTACAATGGAAAATATAATTTTGATAAGAGGGACTATGTTGACCTCCTAATTAATGGTAAAGTTATTGGACTAGGAAGGGTTGAATCTATAGAGACTACAACTCATTATGGTGGAGAAAGACTCAATGTAGGATATGTTATGGTTTTGATAATTGATGTCATTGAACCACATTTGATTGTGGAAGATGTTGATGAAGGGGACTTACATCCATGGAAGATCATAGATTTGAGGCATAAAAAAGGTAAATCAAAATGTTGAAGCATATGTTAAGTTGTTTTGATAGTACATTGCTTGTTTTTGGAGCAAATACTAAGTTTGTTTAATTTGCAGTATATGTGCAAATGTCTCTTCTGCATTTTCTATTGGAGACATGGTAGATCTTTTGCAATGTGAGTGAAGGTGGGTGAAGGTTCCATATTCAATACAAAGATTGGTCATAAAATGCATGGAAGGATGGTAAATAAAGGATCCATAGTGGTTAACATTGAGAAGGTGTTAAAACATGATGCTCTTTTTCCACATCCAATAGGATTTGAGAATACACAAGGGGGTGCATTGGTATCTTATGATATTTGGCCAGAATCATATTTGGAACCTCATTGTCAGATCATCCAGTAAATACTCCCCAAGATAGGCTTACATTCACATGTAAATAGGTTTCTCCTACACATGAGTGCACGGGAACAAGCATGTGCATTGCCAAAGGGATCATAGTTAATGTCCGTGAGGATGACATGGTTGAGGATGAAATGTTAGGTGAAAAGGAATTCATTGTTTTTGTGGATGACATAGGAAGAAATTGTGAAGGATGTAGGATTGGGGATAAGTTTATACATTGTTTGGTTATATGGATAATAAATAAGTTGCTGGACAATGAAGGTGATATTTTAAGGGTGAATGAAAATTTCAAAGAGGCACCCAAGGAAATGGCGGTATGGGATCTTATAGAGGAAACAAGTCCCTTAAACACATGGGATGGTGATATTTATAATGAAAAAGATATAGAATCAATTGCTATGCACGTAATGAGAACATATAAAATGATTAAACAAGTTGTGGCTACAAAAAAAGTTGGAAACTTTCAAACACAGAGAGATGAAGAGAAAGAAATCTGACTTTTGGCAGCGGATGAATTTTGAAAACAAGATTTTCTTCAACATGTGAATAGGAAATCCATTGCAGTTGCTATAATGGGTATGAAACTCTTAAAATTAATGGTATTAGGGAATTTGTATTGAATTCAATCCTTTCCAACACAATCATGTTAAATATCCATGGCCATGGCCTACCTCCTACTGTTAGGAAAGTAAAGGACATGAGGTTTAATGGAGATATTATTTCTAAGAAAGAATGGTACAAGATACATAATATTCCTCAAAGCACCTTCAATACTTACCAACATAATTTCCAACAACGACATGTCAAAGGAATACATGGTAACACCAACAAATGCAAACCACGTGCACATACTATGGCAACCATATAAATATTGCACAAAATTGTAATGGATAATTCATATTTTTCACCGAACCAAACACGACAAGTTGAAGAAGATGGAACATCTTCTCCTTTAAGATTGCTGTCATCAACATACACCCAATGTTCTTTGTTAAAAGAGACCGATGAGGCTCTTCAAGAGCTCAATTTTCCATCAATATCACAACAAACAATGAGCAAGATTTAGAATACTATTTTCTAGATGTGGCATTCTCAAAGAAAACCAACTTTAGTAAATGTAGTGAATGTATCGTGTTGAAAGCACAAATGAAGACAACGGCTACAAAAGAGTTGGAAGAAAAGGAACGAGCTAGACTGAAGAAACATAATAAGTTTGTTATGTGTGGAAGATATTGCTACTATGCCCACATAATTATGTCAAAATGGTATCCAAAGGAATACTTGAGCATTATCCATGATAAAATGGAAAAACACAGACTTCAACCCCAAGATTACATGTCAAATCAAAATCTGTTGCAGGAACAAACTTGGGTTTGTCGTTGATAGGTATGCTAACACATGGGCATAGCACAAGAGGTTTTGGTCATTTCTCCTTACGATTTGCACACATGGGATCACAATTTACCATTAAATCTCTTGCAAAGTGCTTAAGGGACCTTGAATACACACACCTTGATATGTATGGTGATTTGCTTTATGAGAGTGGAAGTTCAAGAAACCCACTTTCAAATGCATTACTTCAAAAATCTATTTACTCAAAATGTAGAGTGTACAAGGATGCTTTCCTATCTTTAAATGGAAGCTCAAAAAATCAAAATCTTGATTTTAAACCTCTTCCTCCACATTTGTTGTTACAGTTGGACAATGCAGCTAGTGATAATAAGAATCATTATGTTTTCATGTTTCTATCACTATTAACTATACTTGGTGTCTTCACCACTATTGAGGTTGGGTTCTTGCTTGTGGGGCACATGCATGAAGACATAGATGGAACCCAGGGAAGAATGTCTTCCAACTTGAAAAGTAAAGAAATATATTCTTTACCTGAGATGATGGGTACATATCGCACAATAGAATAAAAACAGGTGTTTCCACCTAAACTTATTGACAAAGTGTATGACTTCAAAAGTTCTCTTAATGGGTACATCAAGGAGGGGAAAAATGTACTAGTTGGACATGTTAATGTCCAGTACTTCCAATTTCTTGTATTCAATTATGTACCAGTTATGAGGTATAAATAATCCATCAGAGACATTGAATGGTTAGAACCAGTTGAGTTTTGGAATATAGATGATGAAGGTCGACCTATATTGCCCACAGGGAAGCCATCTTTCTTACATCCCAAAGACAATGATGTTTATTTAAAAGAACTAAAGGAAGCCATCATACATAAAAATGTGGAAAGAGACTATTGGTAATGAGAATTCACCAATTGTTACAAAGGAATGGAATAAAAAACTAGAGTATTGGAAAAGAGTTCTTGATGCATTAGATGGAATCTACAATGACCATACATCCTTGGATGAAAGTGATTCTTCTTCTGATGATTTTTGGCCCAATATGAGGCAAAATGTTAATGTTGATGGTAATGCACTCCGTGCAATATCAAGTATTATGGATGGGAATTTTGATAATGTGACAGATGAAGTGGTATATGTTGGACCCAAGTGCAATAATCAAAATACAACACTCGATCCTAGATTTGATGTTGAGAAAGGAAAGATGTTGTTTGTTAGATTAGGAAATGATGATGAGGGAGAGACGATTTGGATGGCAAAAGCCACCTCAGATATCTTCTAGGATGATGACAGTGAGACCCTTCATGTAAATATTGATTGGTGGTATCCTAGCTTAGGGAAATACAAGGGAAAATTTTTAGAACAATATTGGGTACCAAATCTTGATGACACATAACTTGGATCTATTCCAATTAATACCATAGTTTGGGCATGGATGCCAAAGAAAGAAGATTGCAGGAAGACCAACATAAACAAATGTGGTGTACAAGATGTACTTGATCTACTTGAGAGAATATAAGGAGATTATGTGGAGATGATTCATGAATGTAATTTTTCTTTTTGAATGACTTTTAGTATACATGAAGAGACATTTTTC
Organism: Pseudotsuga menziesii; assembly: GCA_001517045.1. NCBI lineage: Eukaryota > Viridiplantae > Streptophyta > Pinopsida > Pinales > Pinaceae > Pseudotsuga > Pseudotsuga menziesii. The sequence goes on from LPNX010959449.1 coordinate 30,105, forward strand.
AATGTTTATAGTATAATAAATACTCTTCAAGCTACTTTTTGAGTTTTATATTATTTACTACATATATGAAAAATCCACTTCAAGTTCAATGTTAATTCATGTGATGATACTTTATGCGAATTAGATAACACCATTCAAATTTTAACTTTTTAATTTGTCTTTTAGATCAACATAACATCTCACTATATGAAATGTGCATAATTATATTCATTAATGCATGTACAAAACCCTTACCTTATTTATTATTAGCTTTTGCTCACTCTCTTCAATACCACTTTGAGCTTTTCATTTTGTTCCTTTGATGATTGGTGGAGTGTCCACTCGAAACGTTTCAATTCACACAATTTAATTCCATAAACTCTCTTTGTCATTATGATTAACTATGGAAATATTCATCCTGAAGTTGTACTTGATCTGCTTGAGAAAATATAAGGAGATTAGGTGGAGATGATTCATGAATGTAATTTTGCTTTTTGAATGACTTATTAATATACATGAAGAAAAAGTTGTCAATGTTTGTCGTATATCAAATATTCTCTTCAAGCTACCTTTTGACAAATTTTGTATTATTTTCTACATATATGAAAATTTTGGTTCAACTTCAATGTTAATTCATGTGATGGTAGTTTATGCGAATGCACCTTAAAAAACCTTATAGACCTCCTTTGTGAATAAATGTAATGCACTTGCAATAAGGTTTGAAATGAGCTTTCCCTATTGTTTTTTATTATAGTTGATATAAATTTAATTATACTACTATGTTGCATTCAAATTCATAATTATATTTTCTCGTGTAGACTTTAAAGTGGTGCCAATTTTGTACTAGTATATTAACTTATACTCAAAAAATACAGTATTAACATTTTGAGTGTGCAGGTTTTATCAATTTGTCACCATTGTGATTGATTTTTTGGATTAAACCGTGTGAAGGTTTTTCAGACCAACGTTTTGAGAGGACTCTCCACCCATGCTTGTTACAGGAACCATGAAAAACTCATGGTGGACTGAAAAGATTTCACATAACTTAATCCATAAAATCAATCATTAAGTAGTAACATCATGTTAATTTTAATTCATGTTAGACATTATCATCAAATACATTGCATCATAAAGACTATTTAATCCATGTGAGATTTAATGCTGATTGTAATGCATTACATGTAATATAAGTATTATGGATGGAGATTTTGAGAATGTGATGAATGAATTGGTATATGTTGGACCCAAGTGCAACAAGCTAAAGCCAAGATTCAATCCTATGATTGAAGTTGAGAAAGGAAAGATGTTGCTAGTTAGATCATGAACTGAGGATGAAGGAGAGATGATTTGGATTGCAAAAACCACCTCATATATCTTCGAGAATGATGAAAGTGAGACTCTTCATGTAAAGGTTGATTGATGGAAGCCTAGTTCAAGGAAATATAAGGGAAACTTTTAGAACAATATTGGGTACCAAACCTTCATGACACATGACTTGGATCTATTCCATTTAATACCATAGTTTGGGCATGGATACAAAAGAAAGAAGATTGTAGGAAGACCACGATAAATAAATGTGGTGTACAAGTTGTAATTGACTAGTTTGACTGAATATAAGGAGATTAGGTGGAGATGTTTCATGAATGTAATTTTATTTTTGAACGAGTTATTAATATACAAGAAGAAACACTTTTCATTGTTTGTTGTATATCAAATATTCTCTTCAAGCCCTTTTTTTGAGGAATTTTATATTATTTACTAATATGAAAATTTTGGTTCAACTTCTATGTTAATTCATGTGATGGTACTTTATGTGAATTAGATAACACCATTTGATTTTTAACTTTTTAATTTGCTTTTGATATAAACTCAACATGTCACTATATCAAATGTGCATAATCATATTCAATAATGAACCTTAAAACATTTTCTAGACTTCATTTGTGAATACTGTAAGGCATTTGCAATACGGTTTGAATTGACTTTTCCCTATTATTTGTTATTATAATTGATATAAATTTAATTGTTCTACTCAGTTGCATTATAATTAATATTATATTTTCTCTCGTAGACTTTAAAGTGGTGTGAACTTTGTACTAGTGCAATATCTTATACTCAACAAAGACAAAGTAGTAACATTTCCAGAGTGTATGCTTTCACAGTTTGTCATCATTGTGAATGATTTTCTGGATTAAGTTGTTAGTGAGTTTTTCAAACCAACATTTCAAGTGGGCACTCCACGCATGATCACCAAGGAAACAATGTAAAATTCGTTATGGTTTTAAAAGCTTTCACATAGCTTAATCCCGAAAATCAATAGCCAAGTATTAACATTTAACGTCAATACTACATAAGTTAATAATAGTCAGAACACAATATTAATATGTTGTTAAATAACTTTATATTATGTAAGAAATTTCTTACATAAATTATTAGTAATTCACCAATCAAATATTGGTGACTTTTATTTTAATATGTAAATGTAAATATTAATGATAATCATTGTATATCATTAAATACATTTATAGGTAAAATTTCTCACATAAATCTGTTATTCATAGAATCAACATTCATTAACTTGTTTTCTAATACGCCACCACCAACAATAATAATAATATATTTTGTCTCTATTCTAATTCATAATATATTTTAATCATTACTAAGATAAAACCTATCTTACTTTAAGTCATAAAATCATTTCTCTTGTCCATTATCAAGTGGTGCCAACTTCCAAAAATAAAACATCATACTCAAAATAGACTTAAGACTTACTATGGTAACTCAACCTAAACACATTTGTTAACATAATTTCAATTAAATGAAATTCCAAGATAATAATAGCAACAAACATTGATTATTAATGTCATTAAATAAATTTAATAATAATATGTAAAAAAATCTTCTACAATCTATTTTTCATGATATAATCATTCATCAACTTAAATTTTATTAGAAAATATAAATAATAGTATATAAACAAATTATAGTTCTATTCTAACGCATAATTGTTTTTTATCATTAAAATAATAAACTCAGCATGGTAACACTTAATATATAATAGTTTTTCTTGTCACTTGTAAAATGTTGCCAACATTCTAATATATTACAACATGATACTCAACACATACAATATTTCTTGCTATGTCAAGAATTAAAATTGTTATAATAACCAACACATTTGTATTATGTCATTAATTAGTTTTTAAATGGGTCATTCTAAAACTGTGCCAACCTTCTACTAGTATAGAAACTCAACAACACCAATGTACTAGTTACCATATCAAATTATAATTCAATTTCTTAATCATAGTATCATATACAATATTAATGTCATTACATAAACTTAATCACCTTGCCATTTGATACAAACTATACATAATATTAACAGAAATTATGTAAGGAATCAAAGTCTAAGAATTTCATCGTTTTGAAAGAATCAAAGTCTAAGACTTTCATAATTTTAATTTGTCACATAGGATTAGAAAGGTGTAAAGGGTGCTAGCTCAATGGAAGAGCACCTGCATTACAAGCAGGATGATGGTGGTTCGATTGCTCCGTGCCCTAACAGAAATTAATAGATGATATAAAATCTTAATGATAATATAAATATTGTAAGATATCTATATTTTCAATATAAATATGCTCTTTTCAATTAAACACATTGTTCAAATACTTCATAAATAAATAATGAACACTTGCGATAATTAGTCCAGTTGGTTTTCTCTCTTTCCTCTTGAATATGAGAAAAATCAAAGTGTACTGCACTAATCCTATTATAGTTCAGAATTGATTTTGATTGTTAAAATAATTAATATTAATAAATAAGGGATGCTTTACTAACATCAATATCATTAAATAAATTTATAGGTAAGAAATTTCTCAAGTTAATCGATTATTCATAAAGTAAACATTTGTCAACTCGGTTTTTAATACACTACCACTACCAATAACAATAATAATAAATTATTTTGCTATTTTAATTCATAATTTACTTTAATTATTACAAGGGTAGAAATTAGACTTTAAAGTCATAAAAAAATTTCTCTTTTTGATTATAAGTGGTGCCAACTTCCAAAAATAAAACAACATACTCAACAAAGACAAAAATAATTAATATGACGATGTTTATAATTGTTGTAGTAACAAATACAATGTTGGTATTATGTCATAAAATAATTTAATCAACTTAAAATTTAATACAAACTATAAATAATATTAATAGAAGTTATGTAAGGATTCAAAGGCTATGACTTTCTTCATTTTGAAAGAACCCAATATAGAGGAAGTTCTAAAATCTAGATCTAACCCATCTAGTTCTAATTGAGATGTAATATTTCCTTTTGAATGGTTGAATACTAAAGTTTTACTTGAAATAAATAAAAAATATTAATTGAGAAAATAGTTCATTGGATTAATTCTTCCAAATTTAATGGAATAGTTCTTTGAGTTGATTTTTCTAGATTTAATAGAATATGTATTTAGATATTTACAAAAAAAACTCAATGTGGATGAAGTCCCTGTAATAGAATATTTCCAAATTTAATGAAATATGTGTTATGTGCATATGGTCTAATTTTAACAGATCTAGAATTATCTAGGGTGATAGATATTTCCTTTACCTCAAATTCAAAACCCTGTCCATGTTTGACCTGTTTTGGCCTGTCATACTTTTCGAATAGGGTCGACACTTGAGATGTTTCATTCTCGATTGGAATGACTAAATTTATGGTAAGAAAAGAGAACAATGGTATTTGTTTCATTCTCGATTGGTATGATTATATAGTTATATTTAATTAATAATTACCTTTTAGTTCTGTAAGAAAAGAGAATCATGCCTATGGTTCATATCTATATTTATATATATGTCGCGATCTTGTTGATAAAGGGTTGCTACATTTTCATATCCAGAATATTTATGCGTTAAACCTGCCATTAGATCTATAGCAATGTAGATGTTTTATTTTGAATGCATTTTGATTGGAAATGACTCTTTTAGTTGATTACATTTGATGGAAAATTTGGTTGATTTCTTTTGATGGAGAATTTACTTCATTTAATGAAGGATTTAGTTGGTTAGGTAAAAGCCTTTGTTGTGTGCCACTATATTTGTAGCATTCAATACCACTTTAGGAAAACCTTGGAAATGATTATTTTATTTTTTATTATTGAAGTGATTCCTTGATTACCGTATATATGTTTGGATGTAATAAAATATGATATGAACGAACTGTCTATCTTGCCTCCTGTCAATATTACTTGGGATCTAGTTTTCTCAATATTACTTAGGATCTAGTTTGTTGAATATTACTTGGGATTTAGGTTGCGTGGTTTTCTTCAGCATCGATCCTTTCCATCAAATGCATCTTTTTGTATAATGAGTATCCAACACTTGTATGGAGGAACAAATTATAATCGAAACATCCTATCCATTTGAATAGTAAGCCCAGTTTTTCCTCCTTGTTAATGAATTATTCCACTCCATTCACTATTCTAAATTACTCAAAAGTAATGAATTGTTCCATTCTATTCATTACTAAAATACTCAAAAGTAGTTTAAAGTTGTTCGCATTATACATTGCTAGTTTATTTGTAAAATGAGTTGTTCCAGTTTAGTTGGAGAGTTTTCTCGGTGAAAGAGATTGGCAGTGGATGTGCCATGAAATAGTGAATTACTCAGAAGTAGTTTAAGTATCTTGGATTATACATTGCTAGCTTATTTGTAAATGAGTTGTTCCATTTTAAATGGCGAGCATTCTCGGTGAAAGTGATTTGCAGTGGATGTGCCAAGAATTAGTGAATTACTCAAAAGTAGTTCAAAGTAGTTGGGATTATACATTTCTAGTTTATTTGTAAATGAGTTGTTCCATTTTAATTGGCAAGTATTCTTGGTGAAAGAGATTGGTAGGTGATGTGCCATGAAATTGTAATTCTTCTCTTGATAAAATAATATAAAGACTAACAAGCTTTGGTGGACATAGCCTCATGGATGGGGTGAACCACGTATATGATTTCTCTCTTTTTCTCCATGTTTTATGTTTGTATATACTCATTTTCATGATGGTATTTAATGCATGGATGATGCACAACAAATTATTTATGATAAATTTTCTATACTGGTACAATGGGATATTAAATATACTTGCAAGCATACAATTAACAATATACTTTGTGTAGGAAATCTAATTGGATAGTTAAATGTATTAATACCTTTTGTTTAACATTTTGAATTCAAGATAAAGAATTAATAGCTTGATTTAAAAGTAAGTAATCAATAAGTTGCATGATATTCCTACCATGGTATAGATTGGGTAAAATGCTATTATTGTATACAATTATGTAATTACACACTCTCAAGAGATTAACATGGTTGACTTGTAGGTTATAGTAACAAGCAAAAAATTTACCCATCTTCCCAGATTTACATGGAGGAATTTTGGGTTTGTTACAAACGTTATTAGAGCCAGCTTATAACACTTCAATCAAATGGACCCACGTATACAAAAGTAAGTTGTGTACTCTCTTAATTAATTTTTATGAAAATCGTTTGCATAATATTTTCTTGTGAAGCATGTAAGCTAAGGAAAGTTAAATTTTAAATGAAACATTAAAAATTCTATACATATGTGATGACTACAGTATGCGTGGTTGCTCCAATTAAAATACATCAATGACAAGGGAAGTAATATAAACTGTAATGGTTAATGGCTAATTAAGTTGGTCCTTAAACCTCCCTATTAAGTAAATGTATAAATCAGAGATTCTGATCACTAAGTTTCTTTTGAAGCATTACGTTTGTCACTAGGGGCATGTACGAATTTGTTAAGGAGTCAATTTTATATTGAATAAATTGAAGCGTTCCATTTCTACTATCATGACGATATGATTGCATGGTAAGAGATCTATGAAAATATTTTTTGGAGCCTTTTCCCCATAGAGCTTGGGTGAGGTCTACTTATCCCTGAAGAGTTAGTTGACAACAATATCTTAGTCTACGAAGCTCTTGATTTTTGTTCATTTATGATAGTTTTTAACGTGATATCTTATTAACAACATTAAGCTATATACTCCATCTTGACGTCAGTATCAATTTTAGTGCAAGACCTCATTGTAAAGCATAACTAATTTTATCTTTGGTTGGAATTATGCATTAACTTAAACATTAAAAAAAAATCATTAAACAAATGACTTAATGAAGTAGTTCTTTGCAAAAGATAGAAGGTGTAAACCAAAGGAAATGGAAGGATTATTGAAATGATTGTATATGTTTTACAAAATGATGGAAGTGTCGAATTATGAAAATCCAACAAAATGTTGAGGATGATGAATGTAAGTTATAGAGGAGTTAATGTAAAATGATTTTTATGATAAATTGTAAAAGATCAATTCTTTTAAAATCTACTATGTGTCATTATCACTGTCATTGTTTCAGAGTAGCTGCAAGTACCAAGAATTGATAATGGTAATTATACAAAGAGGATACTTACTTCACATGATCATATAAGGACCAATATTGTTGGAACTTAATGAAAGACAGGAACACAAGGTATTATGCATGGTAAGCATATGGTAATAATCTGAATATAGATAACGGAACTCGTGAACATATATGTTAAATCATGAGTAAGGAAACTTGTGAACCTCTTTAATGCGATTTTGTTGCATATCGTAATTATCAAAGATGCAAGAAACAATAATTGACTGATGGGTAAAAAGAACTTTTCCTTAACCCAAGCAGAAGGCTGGGTGGAAAAGTAATTCTTGGAGTCTAGCATGAAGGCTTGAGGGGAAAATCATGTCTTCTTTGAGGGAACACCAAGGGGAAAAATTGAAGATCCAACTCTACTTTTTTAAAGTAACTTTTCCTGGACTCAAGTAGGAGGCTAGGTGGAAAATAAATTCCTGGACTCAAGTGACAAGGATTCAGGGGAATTATGAAAGAGTCTGTGATATCAATGGAAAGATGTAGGCACAAAGTTGACATCTAGAATATAGGAAGTTGTTTTATGTTTTTGAGGGGAAAACTTTTGAATAGCAATCAAAAGGGAGAGTAACCTCAAAGTTTTAGCCTGTAAGTCCAATTGGTGTCAGCAACTTGAGAGAGAATTCAATGATCGGCAAAGTGCTTTTAGAAATGAAAAAAAGTCAAGGGAGATTTTGTTCATCAATAGAAGTGTTGTTGGAAGTTATTCAATTTCATGATGGAATAGTAGAACACATATTAACAATTATTGAAATAACTAGACAACTGAATGTATTAACGTATAATGTTGTGAATACTTAAGTATGAATATTTCCCTTAAGGGCGTGGGTGAATGGTAAAGTTAAAATGGTTACTGCTTGAAATTATGTGAAATAGATGATGCTAACTTGTGAATGAAAGAAATGAAATAAATGACTATATCAAGTGGAGGATGAGTTAAAAGCATCCAAGTACCGAAGGTAAAAGACGTCCTTCAAAAATATAAGTAAATCTGAATTACTTATGAATTCTTTTGATGGTAATATTGTATTATGCCTTCTTATGAAGATAAAATCACAAACAAATATTAGAATATGTTTCATGAATTGCAAAGGTTTTTTTTACGAAAGGACTTGTTGTTTATGTTCTAAAGTTGGATTAAGAAATAATGACCTGTTTACTGAATAAATTTTGGAAGACCTAGTTTAGTTGCACGAAAGTACATGTTTTGAAGGATCAAAGCTCAGGGGGAATATGACCAAGGAAAATCTGAAGAACATCGCAAGCGATACAGAAGCAAGCAACAATAAATTGAAGAGAAATGAACACAAAACTTTGGGAGAATAGGTAACACCGAGGACCATGTTACTTCCAAGGGGGAAAGTATGTAACGTCCCCTCAGAGAACCACCTGAAAACATGAAGTGTAACTAATACATATCGTGGCATGGCAGGATATTTCCTGAGAGAGAATCATGGGAATGGTGCCCTTAAGAAGAGATTGGTGTAAACCCTTTCCATGATTTGTATTTCAAAGGGAAATGTGTGGTTTGACCACCGCCATTTGGCGCCCTTTTGGTGAACAGTAGTATGGTTTGTTGATTATATATGGGTGAGTGCAAGTTAATGAGGGTCACTTTTGGCACGTTAGATGCAATAGAAAACTAAAAAATTAGGCCTCCCTCAAATTATTTGTATTTTTTGAGATACTTACATAAAATATCTTGTTTTGAGTAAATAAGATTAAATGTAGGAAATTGAATCATATCTCCAAATATATAAGGTTTATGTATTCAAAATTTTTATAGCTATGTCAAGTTTCATTTTTTCTAACAATCACTTTTTATTTTTTAGGAAAATGATAAGATATATGTTTTTGTGGGTGCAACCATTGAGGGCCTAAATGATGCTTTCAGGATACAAAATTTTGCAAGCATGTAGAGAACATATAACACTATTGGAATGCTATTTTTCAAAACTAAAATAGTAATTTTTAGTTTTTTTTTTATAATTATCGAAGTGATCATTCCTCGAAAATGGTACGTCTTTTGTGGGTGCATCCTTTGAAGGTCTTAATGAAATAATCATGAAATGGATTTTTTATAAACTGTAGATGTCAGTGTCTTCTAGTGCACCATATAATTAATTTTTAAAATGATTAAGAATTGAAAAAGTTATGGAAAAAACACTAACACCATGTTTTTTTGAGTTGAGTTAGGACACAAAAGAAATTGAAAAAAATAGGAAAATATAATAATTTTAATAAAAATTACATATTCAGAATTTGCAGAAAAAATGCTATTTATAGTTAATATTTTGTAAAAACTTATTGTGTGTATCATACTATAATGAGTGTGTAAACAATGATTTCTTCAGAAAATGGAAGAAATGTCCAATTAGCTATGGTTTATCATATACCATAGCATAGGTTTGGTATTACCGAAGCAAACTCCAAACCATACACATAGGACTATTGGTGACATGTGAGCAAGTAAATTGGCATGTTTAAATTCAAATTACATCTCCCACCCTTGTAGAATTGGAAAACGCATGCGCGTTATAGAACTACAAAACGTGTGTGCGTTATAGAACTACAAAACCCGTGCGCTTTATGTAGTTCTATAATGCGCACACATTTTGTAGAGATAAAAATTTAGCACTGTATGTAATATATCAAATGTATGGATAATAGTTTAGAGGGGGTGTGGAAGGGCTAAGGTCCTAGGAGGATGTTGGAAGTTTAGGTGGGGATGGTTAATATTTGAGGGCGGGTGGGGAAGGGACAAGGGCCTAGGAAGACATTGGAAGTTCAAGTGGGGATGGTTAATAGTTGAGAGGGGATGGCGAAGGGTCAAGGTCCTAAGAGGATGTTGTAAATTCAAGCGGAGAAAGATGAATGGAATGGGAACATTATGGGTTACAAGGGTGAAGGGAGTGAGGATTGAGAGATTGTTAGGAGGAGAAGAGGTGTTGAATACGTATATGGTTATAAGAAGTACACAAGATTTGAGTAATGAAAGGGGATAAGTTGGAGGGGAGGAAGTGGGTGATGGTTTGATGAGGGAGAGGATTATAGAATTGAAAGGTGGATATGGAGTAATAGAGGAGGAATAGGATGTGTTGGAGGAGAGAGGTGAAGGAGGGAGAAATTGAAGAGATGGTAATGAGATGTGATAAAATAGAAGAATACAGGTCATAATGAGGTAGGGGGTTGAGGAGAAGGGATAAGTTGAAAACATAGAATAAGAGAGAGAGAGAGAGAGAGAGAGAGAGAGAATGATGTGGAGAGAGTGAGAGAGAGAATAAGATAGAGAGGGAGGAGGGGGTTGAGGGAGGGATGGAGATAGAGTGAAGGAAAGATATATTAAGGGAGCGATAGAATGTGTGTGTGTGTGTGTGCGGGGTGATGAGGGGATAGACACAAGCATAGAAAGGGGCAGGTTCACACATGTAGAGAGAGAGAGAGAGAGATGGTCTTAAAGATAGAGGGTGGAGGGTTGAAAGATGGAGAGATAGGGAGGTTGTGAAAGAGAGAAACACGGAGAGGGAGGGTAAAAAGATATAGGTACGGAGGGATACAAGTTGAGAGAGAGGGGGGGGGGAATAATGGCACAAAGGGCTGATAATTAAGGGAGAAGGGTGGGAGATATTAATAAAGGGAGGTAAATATAAGGTGGAGAGAGAGGGAGAGACATAGAAAGTTTGTGAGGGAATGGGAGACATACACACACAAATATTATGTGGGAGAGAGAGGGATGGGTGAGCAACGGAGGGAGAGGGGGAGGGGTGAGAAATAGAGAGAGAGAGATGGAGGGAAGGATAGTGAGGGAGGTATAGAGAATGTGGAGAGAGATTATGAGATATGGGAAATGAGGGAGGGACACACACACAGAGACTATGTGAGAGGGATGAAGGGGACATGAATGATATAGGGAGTGATATGGAGGGAGGGATAGTGAGGGAGATATATAGAAGGTGGAGAGAGACTATGAGAGAGGGGGTGTGAGGGAGTGAAACACACATATAGATATATAAATATAGAAGGGGGGGGGCACACACACACACAAATAGAGAGAGTGGGGGGTGGGGGGTGAGCGATAGAGAGAGGGGGGTGAGCAATAGAGAGAGAGGAGGGAGGGGTGATTGATAGAGAGAGATTGGTGGAGGGAGGGATAGTGAGGTAGGTATAGTGAAGGTGGAGAGAGGTTATTAGAGAGGGGGAATGAGGGAGGTACACACACACACACATATATATATAGAGACAGATTGTGTGGGAGAGAGAGGGAGGGAGGTGTGAGAAACAACGAGAGAAAGGGGAGGTTGGAGCAAAAGAGAGAGAGAGAGAGAGAGAGAGAGAGAGTGATGTATGGAGGGGTAGAGAGGGAGGGACACACACACACACATATATATAGAGAGAGAGAGGGAGGTTGTGAGAGAGAGAAGGGGGAAATGCACGCACACATACACATAGAGATAGTGGGAGATGGAAATACAAAGGCAGGGAGGGACAATGAGTAAGGCATAGATGGATAGTGAGTAAGGAACATGTGTAGCCATAGATTCAAAAAATACTATTTAGGGATTGAGTCTTGGATTTCCTCCCTTGACCATGTTGAGGCCTTAATACCCATATCTAATGCTCAAAACCTTTTAAAGGCATGTGCATATTTTCTTGGAGACCGATCATACCTTGAGTAGGTCATCTGTGGTGCTTCAAGGAATTATTCATTAACATGGGTGCCTCAAATATTTCATTATGTCCCAAGGAACGAGCATATTCCCTCAATCATGTCTTAGAGGTCCCATACCTATTGCTCAAAACCACCTAATTCTAATAACATCCATATTCATAGTCCAAATATATCTATGAGATGCCATGTTTGATTTTTTAAGGCATCCTTCCTATCCCTAGATTCCTATAATCTTTAGTTAGGGACTAAATCCACAGTTTTCTCCCCTGACCATGTCCATGTCCTTGAGATGCATACATAATTCTCAGCAAATGATGATGATATGCATATCTTGATTAAGATTCAAATGATTCACCCTCAATGTCATATGTGGTGGTTGGAGGAATCAATTTTGGACCTAAATCGTTAACAACTTCCTTTAAGGCCTAAGAAGCAAGTGTTCCCCCCTACCCATGTGAAGGGGCCTAATATCTTTACTTAGTGTTGAAAATGTTCTAATTGAACTAGTAACCCCATTTCAAGGTAAATGAAACCATGGAAGGATCTATTGACGTTGTTCAACACATCATTTTTTGCTCTAGATGGATAGAAGAATATTCTAGGGGCTAAGGCCTAGGTTTCCTCCCTTATTATGTATAAGGTCCCATGACACATACATAGTACTTAGAAACCCCTAATGGTTCCCATACCACCATTCAAAACTAAACTATCAACATGAGAGGTCATCTATGGTGGTTCAAGGTGTAGTTCATGGACCTTGAGCCCTATAAGGTGGTTTACAACCTAAAATTAAAGCTTTATGTACCAACCATGATTAACACCTTATCCTCCATATCTAATTCTAAACAAATATTTATCATGGCCATATCCCAACTTAAAGGTTGAGGATACCCTTAAGAGATCATGTATGTCACATATGATCATGATCCTATGTGTAGGTTCGATGCCTTGTTCATGGACATGAAGCCTTAAAAACTACATTTAGGACATAATTGTTGAGTTTCCTCCCTCAAGCATGGTCAAGGGACTATGACCCATACTTATTTCTTAAAGCCTCCTAATGGTGTTCATATTAGAACACAAAGAAAAATTATGCTCTTAGGAGGCTATGCATGGTTGTCTGAGATCTTGTTCTTGATGATGTTAAAATATTACTATAGGTTCTAAGTCTTGATGATGCAAACTATTTTTTTTATTCATTTCCCTAGCCATGCACTAAAACCATTTTTTGTGGTTCTCCATAATGCGTGCATGTTTTGATTCTGAAAATTGTGTGCATGTTTTTCTTCTCCAAAACGTGTGTGCATTTTGCTTCTCCATAATGCGTGCATGTTTTGATTCTCCATAACGCATACGCGTTTTGTAATTCTAAAACCCGTGCACATTTTGTAACTATAAAACGCATGTGTGTTTTAGCTAGCCTAACCTACGTGTCATATGACATGCCATGCTCGATATTAACCAAACCAAGCATTACTTTGATACCACTGATCTAGATTTATGTGTGAGAAAAATGAAAAAACAGATACAGAGTCATAATAACAGAAATTTTACAAATATAATAGAGATACAATAAACAAATATTCTATTAAATTGCGGAAATAGAGGAGACTGTAATACAATTGCTAGAATTGTGGTAGCTATCTCTGAAAAGAGATGTGGTTGCTATGCTCATCCATGCCAAGCTTAATACAAAATAAGGCCAAAGGGGCCTATTTATGATAATAATGAGGGTGAGAACCCCAAAAGTCCAAACGTAACACTAGAAGATGAACCATCATAAAGTTTGCGACCCCAAGGTGGTAAGTTGAATAGTCAACTTCCCCGGGTCATAAATTTTGCATACGATCTCTGATTTGGGTGTTCGATAGCTCGTTGGAAAGGTATATCTAAGATTTACAACTTCTGGTTGGCCAAATGCATGCCGATGGAAACCATTTGGCCCCAAATCACCAAAAAATGTCGTTTAGGGCCTCAAAACGGCCCCGAAAGTTTGGGACCCGAAAAACCGTAGAAAAGTAATTAAGAAACTGCCACAATGGAAAATTGTTTTGACCCAGTGGAATAGGTGGGTGGCCACCGATCTCCATCTGGATCACTTATATTACAACAAAACATAGCCTTTGATCTTTCAAAATATATCTTTAATTTTTAATTCTTTATAAACATAACAACGTCACTTAATATCCTTAAGATAAAAAAGGTCAAGATTGGAATCAGTACATTAATCTCCCTTCGTTTAGCACATATCTGAGCCTCAAGCAAAGCCCATGTAATGATGAGACACACTCGTTGAATCCTAGATCTCCCTTCGTTTAGCACATATCTGAGCCTCAAGCAAAGCCCATGTGATGATGAGACACACTTACACACTCATTGAGTCCTAGAAATGAAGGATTCATATGCCCAATGAAGTCCAATACCCTTTCTTAAATTGTTATAATGCTAACGCTAGAAATAGGAGCAATCCATTCCATTACTCCAAAGCCTCTAATGGGCATATCCTAATTCGATATCTTTGTGTTTGACTTCATTATGTGTCATTGTATACCATTGACATGGTAGTCTTTTTTTAATTTGGTTAGTATTTAGTATTTGGTCATCGACAACCAAGAATCAATTCGGTAACCCCTCATATAAGGTTTACACGGTTTTAGCTATCAACCTAATATTTAGTTTTTGGTTAAGAATTTGCATTTTTTATATATCTATTTTAAAATTAGATCTAGATACTTAGTTTTTGTTAAAAAAATTGCATTTTTTATATATTTATTTTAAGTTTAGATTTATCAAATATTAAAAGTAAATTAAAATTAAATAAATAAAGAATTGAAAATTTGGAAAAAAATTTGTTCATCTCCATATTTAAAAATAATAATATATCCCGCCACTTAATTCCCTAAGATAAATCTATACTAATTTTCATAGTCATCCTCTTCTATATACTAATTCTCATAGTAATCGTATTCTATATACAATAATATTTCCATGCTTACACCCTAATGTCCTGTAAATTGAAAAGAACTTTCCAACCTTTAAGATTAATTTGCATCAAAACTTTGATATGAAAGTTGAAAGAACTAATCATGATATTAATATGAAGAATCATTAAATGAACTTTGATATGAACATTGAAACAAATTTCCACATGAATTTTCACTACCTTAACCAAATGAGCTAGTGAGAATTGACACTTCACAACAAATTCACTATAAATATCTCTAATTTATTTTTTCAAGATAATTTATTTATATATAGATACCAAATGCACAATAAACATCATGGAATGTTTTTCATATCAGTGTATCACTGATAGAATGTGTCCACTTCCTTGTTTTCTTCGTCAATCTCAAAGCATTTATCATCTTCTCGAAACAACCATAATTCTCCATCTTGCTTGAACTTTGCACGTTTCATAGCTACAAAATGTTTACATGGCAATTCAAGATTTTCTACCTCTTCCTTTGAGTTTCTCTTCTTCTTACTCGCATCTACATCTCGCTAATTCAAAATAGAACATTTTTCAAGGTTATACAATCAACAGTGGTTACTTTTTCACTTGCAGGTGTCGACTAAAAATAAGCACAATTCCATTACTAAAGTATTTTAAATCTGTTTATTCCACATTTTTTTCAAGGACATAAATCATATCAAACTCACCCAATTTGCAAATAGGTAATAACTTATCCATATGAATATGTACATAAAATCCTTGAAGTTTACATTTCATTGCCCTTCATTACAAAATCGTTAGTAACTTTGTGAGGTAATCAAGGTACTACACTAGGTCTACACCTCAAGCAAACTTTATTTCATGCACTTTGTTTTGGGTTTTTTCCCAAAACATCAAATTTATTTTAGTTGCCTCATTCTCAACCATTTCACCCTTCAATAATATCTTATCAAGGTATTATTGCACCTCTTTGGAGCAATTGCTCGTTACTAGTAATTTTCAATGTTACAATAGAAATCCTTAAATCAAGGAGTCTTTCTTTTCAACAAAGAGAAGGCACATCTTTGGACCGCCTAGCGTTTTTTATTCACATCTTTGGACCACCTAGTGCGTTTTTTAAAATGCAAGTTATTGTGTGTATGTTTATAAAGATTAAAAGCCCTTTTGAACGTAAAGGTGGTCGAATCATTCGCGCCAAACGCGTGAATTTTAGGTCACGTTAAGTGAGAGGGTGACAATACTTTATGCGTGACCACCATGGAACCAGTAATTGTGGGGTCTATTAATGCATGATTGTCAGGTCCTGCGATAACGCGTGACATACCAGGTCATGTTTTTTGTTTGGTTGAACAAACCATTTTGAATAAGCAAGCTCATGCCCTCGTTATATAAACTCCAAGACTCGACGCGTTAGACTCGATAAGCTACAATGAATTGAGTTTCAAGAAAGTAGTCTTACCTGTAATGAATAAAAATCAGTGAGTTTGAGGAGTTTTATGTAAGTGTTAAAATTTGGAATGATTTTGGAGAGCAATGAAACTTATACCGTATTACAATGTATGGAATGGGTAGGATTGGAATGAGTTGGATTTCAAATATGCTTTTTTCAAGTGCCCATGAAGATGTTTTTTCACTTGAGTCTCCCACCTGTATTAAGAGCATAATTTCCAGATAATAATGAATATATTCTTTTACTATGTACATGAAAAAATTGCAACGGCACATATATAGAGGGACTAATCCATCGATAAAATGGAGTTGGAGTTGTTTCTAAATTGGAGTGATAAAACACAAATGAAATCGTATATTGATTTAATAGTATGCATGAGTTTTTCCTATGCATCTATGCAGGTGAATATATCGAGGTGAACCATATGTTAAGTTTTCTATAAATCTTTATTAAAATTATCATCAACAAAATATATGTTTTTGTAATCCTTTAAATATTTTGAAACAAAAGTTGAACAAGAGAAACAATATTCAACAATATTAATATAAAAAAGGGTTAAAAGAAAAAAATAAAGCATTTTTATTAAATTTATTAGTTATTAATTAACATTATTTTTCTAAGAAATTTGAGTTAGAAGAAAAAAATAAAGCTTTATTATTAAATTTATTAGTTATTAACTAACATTATTTTTCTAAGAATTTTGAGTTAATATAATTTTCTGGTTGGATTTCAATGTGGATGATCATTATTGATGTGGGTAAATTTCATTATCATAGAAAATTAGTTAATTTTTATTTTTATATTATTTTGTATTTTATTTGAAATATTGTTTTTATTTATTTCACCATTTTAAATTTTGAAATAGTAATCTTTTAAGTAGTTTTTTATATATGGATAAATTTATCAGTAAAACAATATTATGGTTATGTTTATTAGACTAAAGAGATTGTTTAATTTTAATGGTATATTATATTTCTTTATTGAAATTCTACACTTTCATATGAAAAAAAGTAGATGGAGATGTGTAGATGTGTACACTTTATTTTTTTTGTTGGATTTTTTTCTCAAAAAATATATTTTCTATTTCATAAAGAAAAAAATAGCATTCTTTATGTAGGTATGCCTAATACTCAAAAACTTGTATTTTCTTCCAAGAAATTATAAGTTCTTTAGTTTTAGAAAAAATAATATGCACAATTTTAATCATTATTTTTTCCCAATTTAACAATGCTTTAATATTACAAATTAAAAAATATAAACAAATTTTAAAACTAAATAAAAATACATATGTTATATTATTTACATTTAATGAATTCAATTAAAAGATTAAAGAAAAATGCATAATAGAGTCCTCAACAACATCAACATTGTTCTTTTGGTAGATTTTTCTTATTTATTTTAGATATTTAATGTCCACATTGACTTTGGTCTCAATTCTATGCACATAATCTATGGACATAATCTAGTTAATACATGTTAGCTCAAATCAAAATAAAAAAGTGCACATAATCTATGGACATAAAAAGTGTTATTTATAAAATTTATAGCATTTTAAAATACAAATTTATTATTATTAATTAATTTTTTTCATTTGAATTTTTTTTTTGAACTAAATTGTTATTAATACTAATATTGATTTTTATTTTCTTCCTTAAGTTTTCACATTACCGTGATAGTGGAAAGGGACTTTGTTTAACTAGGAGATCTTATGTGAGTAGGAGGTCTCTTCTTTTTCTTCTTTTTATTATTAATTTTAAACAATTTTTTATTTAGAGAAAGATACTAAAGAGATTTGCTCTTGATGGCTTCTATGTTATGTCATTTTTTTTTGGATCAAATCATATTAATTATTATTAGTTGAACTTTAGCATTCAAGATGTTTTTGGTCCAATAATTAATGAAATTTTAACATTCAAGATGTTTTTGGCCTAATAAATGTTTGAATGTACACATTGCAAAATATGTATATTTACTTTTATAGTAATATATATATGCTTGTTTATATGAATGTGAATATATATATATATAATTTCTCTAGATATAAATTGGTTTAGATTTGTTTAATTTATATGGTTAACTATAATAAATATATGTCCAAATGATTTGAGAATGAGATATTTTTTATCATAACATTGTAAATGAATTTTAAGTCTTACACATACAAAGAGTTTACAATTAAAATTATTCTTACATTTATAAATACTTAATGTTTTTTTTATGTGTCATTGATACTAGCTTAAAGTTTCATCAATGGTAGCTATGAATCGAGGTTATATGTAAATGTCTGAAGATGATGAATATACATTTTATTTCGTGAGTGTAATATCTTATAGTTTTTTCTTTTATTAATTTGTCTTTATTCAGGTGGCCTTGGTTGACAATATTGAGATTTGGAGCCACCATAGATAAGAAAGAAGGTATAAACAAATACGCATTTTTTATGTTAGTAAGAGGGGCGTTAGACTAATAAAAATTTCGTCCCGACAAGCTTGGCTATCACTAGTGCTTATGCAAGAGGGCCATACTTGACAAGTTTAACTAACCATTGTTGCTTAATAATAATAAGTGACAATTTCTCTTTACACTCTTTTCTATAAGTCAATCACATAATCAACTAAGAATAGTCCAATTAATTCATGACTCATTCCTTTATTTTGCAAATTTCAAAAATCTAATTTGCAATGATGCGGGACATTATACCACCATTAAATAGAGTTGTAGTTATTAATGGTTCTTTTGAACTTGTTTAAGCTTATGGAAACCCCAATTTTGCATGGAATCCTGAAGGCTTTTAAAGTTTGTATGGAAGGATTTACATATGTCTCCCCTACTGGATTGTAGAATGCACCATCTCTTCGGTGCAATAATTTTTATAATAGGTAAAAGTTGTTTTAATTTAAAATTCAAATTATATATATATATATATATAAATAAAGAGAGAGTTAAAGTTTATTGACTAATTTTGGTTTATGGAATTTTAAAAAAGTAAAGGAAGAAACTACTTGGTTTTCTTTATAGTTCCTAAATTATGATAATTTTTATGAGATAGAAGGTTGGGCAAGTTCCTCAACACCCATAGGCTCACAAAGATGACATATTTAGAAAGGTCCAAGGCACATTTGAACTTTGAAGGAATAATTTTTTTAAGTTATCATTTATATTTTGCAAAATGACATTTTGGTCAATACTCAACATATTTAACAAAGACACATGACATATTTATGTAGCCTTAAGACTGTATAACATGTTATGTTATTGGATTTCTCATGAAATAGGGGGAATAAACTTTGTTCAGAATATAGATTGTTAGTATTTTCATTAGAACTATCATAAGCTAATATTTGGTATTGTTAATTATTATGTAATCTTGAATTTAATATTTATTCTCTTAATCAAACATTAAATTGTTAAGATTTTTTTTTCAAATTAAATAAAATTGATTAGATATTAAATTTAAGATTTATCCTCTCAGTCAATCATTCAATTATTAAGATTTTTTTTCAAATTGAATAATAAATTATTAGATATTTCATGATTAAACTTATTTATTAACATGTATTTTTCAAGTTTGTTACTTTTATGAATAGAAGGTAATTAAATAGTTTAGATCTTGTTTTATTGATTATGAAAGGATTTATTTGCATAAAATATATTCTTGATTTAATCACATATTGGATAAAATAATTATTTATGAAATTCTTACAAGAGTATGGCATAACAAATTGATTAAAAATAAATAAAAATGTATATAATATATCAAGTTATGATAAAATTTTAAGTCTCATCATGTTATTGATGGTATGAAACTTGGGTGTGGATGGCTAAGAAATTTTGTGGCAAATTTGTTTTATTTGTGTGACAACTTTGTAGCAAAAGTGTCATATTTATATAGTTTTTGTGTTAATAGCAATAACTAATAGCTATTCACAATTGCAGTGACATTGCCACCTTGTGGCTCTTGTTACATTGTGAAAAAATGATTTCCAACTTTTTCAACATTCTCCTACTTAATGATCACTTTATTAAGTATAAATTCCAATGATGTCTCTGCACGAATATTTTGTCAATATCACCACATTTACGTTCCTCATTTCCTTCACAAAGTGTTACTTCACATTAATATACTTTTGGAATTGTAAGTGGGATTATTGGCCATTTCATTGGGAGTTTGGTTATCACATTCTTACCAATACTATTGCACAATCTTAATAACCAAAAAAATTCTTTAGTAGCTTCGTGGCAACAACAAATTATGCATATGAGCTAGATAAAGCAACAATGTGTTTCTTTTAATCCAGCCACCCAACTTATTGCTCCTCCCAAACATAGTGAATAATTATGCACTTGTGGACTTTCTTGTCCACATATAAATGCTAATCTACATAAACCAATCTATACAAATAAAAAATACCATTCGATGATCCTTATAAAATAAGGTGTAGTATTTGGTGCATTTTAAATATATTAATATTCTTTTAATAACCATCCATGTTCCTTTCTTGGATTAGCCATAAAATTAATTACTAAGTTCCCACTCACAGTGTTATGTCTTGTCTTGTGCATACCATGGCATACATAAGATACCCTTGATTTTTAACATATGACAACTTAGTTGTGTATTTATTTTGCTTGTGAGTTATATGACACATCTTAGTAGATAGCTTAACTCCCACTTGAAACATTGTTTTTACTGTTTTACAAGTCTCTATCCTAAACTCATTAAGAATGTTTTGAATACACTTATTTTGACTTATCCACATCTTTTTTCCTCTTCTTTTACCTCTATGCCAAGATATTAATGCACTACACCATGATACTTCATATCAAATGTGTTGGACAAGAAGGACATGGTGTCTTTTACAAACACCGGATTGTTATCGATCAATGATATATCATCAAGTCCATAAGTTATTAATACTCCATTTGATTCGTCATGTGAATGATTCATAAGAGTTAAAGGTTAAAAATAAGTGCCGCAATCAAACCTATGAACTTGGGCTTTTAAGTGAGCATTTTCAGCTCGCTTCTTCACAATAAGTGAACAGTAATTTTTTTTTTTTGCACCTGAAGATATGATGATGGCATCTAGTCATCATTAGGCTTTCAAAGGCTTCAGAAGCCTTCAACTCTTTCCCTAGTGGATACTTTGCTCCTTGTCTTAGTCGCATCACAGATTTAGTCTCCTAAGTCTACTTTTTGTTTTTTATCATTTAAAACTTACATTACACATATACAATTACCATGCTTAACAAATGCATGACTTTACAACTAAATCGCAAAAATGCTAGAACATTTGCTAGCAGGGCTTGGACTTGAGCTCCTTACGAGAAACTATTACACAATTACATTTTAATTACATCAAGGTAGGGGTTGTTCATACACATTCATGATGATGATGATGGTTAACGTCCCCTGAGACCAAACTTTGGTCTATTGGTCCTAAAGAAGAGAATTATTTAGTTTGCTTTAAAGTTATATTTCTATGCTCAAAGAGCTTGGAAAGAAGCATCCCGAGCTTACTATAATTTTGACAGGCTAAAAGGCTAGGAAAGTTGGTATTACAACAAAAATTATGAAACTGGGATCTAATGTGGGTGTACGCAGGGCACTCTAAGAGGAAGTGATTTTCATCTTCAATGTTCTTACTCTCACAAAGGTGGAAAATCCTTTCTACCCATGGTGTTTTAGGGACTGTCCAACAACCAGTTTCACTATGGAGCTCATGCGAGTTCGTTCTTATCTTAGCTATGTTAATTTTTTTCTTAGTACTAATCAAAATAGAGAGATACTTTTAATCTTCTAGAGTAGGGTTGATGACCTCCTTATAGTATCTTAATTTTCTTTTACCCTCAAGATATTTCTCACACCACAATTCTTCTTTAAACTTAGAAGAAATAATATTTTTAATGTTATTAATATTCTGCAAAGCAACATTTTCATCGATCTCCCAGTGATTTGACCAAGAGCTGGTATCCTTATACCACCCACGCTTAAGCCTTAAGTGTTTTTGGCTGGAGTTTAAAGCTATCTTAGTGAGTCTATGGTCTCCCGTTTTATTGATTTTGTTCTTGTATAATAGGAGTCTAGTCATAGCTAGGCTCTCGATGGGGGAAATGCCCATTTCTATAAGGAGAATAGGATAGGGTGTATTGTTTTTTATTTTGAGGTTATAAGTTATAAAACGCTTCTAGATTTTCTTGATCTTTCTCTAGGATTCTGTAGAGATGCTGCAACCCCAAACCTCACACCCATACAAGATGACAGGAGTGACTAGAGTTTTAAAAAGGAGCTTCTTTTTATCCGACATCATGAGGTTTGCAACTTTACAGTTATAAGTAAGCTTTCCAACCTCCATTAATCCTTTTCTTAATGCTATAGTTCCAGTTGGGCTTGTGATGGATATCAATTCCTAGGTACTTGTAAGAAGACACTTCCTCCAAGTTGCTATTGTCATACATAAAATTAGCGTATGTATCATTCTTGGATTTGATAATCATAACTTTTTTTTTGTCAGTGTTAACAGTCATACCCATGTTAGAGCATAAATCTTTGAGGATTCGAAGCTGCTTATCAAGATTAGAAGAACACCTTGCCATAAGGACAATATCATCAGCATAAATAAGAAGGATGATGACTATTCCAGCTAAGATCGTACCAGCACAACTTGCTTCTTCTAAACAACCCTCTAACTTATCAATGTAAATGCCAAAAAGGGTAGGGGAGAGGGGGAAACCTTGCTTAACTCTGATATTACACTTAATATCTTTCGACCACCCCTCAATGCTTTTAAACTTGGCAATTACATTCTCGTAGAGCCTTATCGCGGTAGCTCTTAGCTCGAAAGGAACCTTAAGCTCTTCTAACCTATTCCAAAGGTTATTTCTAGGTACCGTATCGAAGCCTTTCTAAATTCAACAAATCAGCAAAAGAGATTGGATTTATCATTGCGGAACTCCTCCATAATGATCCTAAGCGTAATAAGGTGGTTCGTTGTTGAGTGATGCCTTCTAAAACCCGCTTACCTTCACTTTCAAGCCAAATGCTGATTTTATTTTCCAAAATAATACCATATAACTTGGCGAAGAGGGGGCTTATCATAATAGTTCGATAATTTGAGGGGTCATTTGTATCCCCACTTTTAAAAATAGGGATAATGAGGCTCTGAGTCCAAGGTTTAGGGAACCCTTGTTTGAGTGCTTGATTAAAAAGCTTGTGGATGTGAGGGATGAGGACAGGACCTCCAATTTTAAATATTTATGCCTGGTAACCTTCAATGTCCTTAGCTTTTCCATTAGCCAGACGCTTAACCCCAAAATCTATGTCTTTTAAAGAGAAAACTTCTTACATTGTGAGGAGGGTCTAAAAGTGGTCCATGACATTCGAGGAGTCATAAATATTTTTAAGATAGGAATTCCAGTCGTGCAGAGAAATTTTATTATTAACTTTAATTTTTCTAGTTAGAATCTGCCTCCAGAATTTCTTAGGGGCCGTCTTAGAGAGGTGTAAGAGATTGTCTTGCCTTTTGTCAATATACTGCCTTTTTTTCTTTTTAGTAAGGGCTTTGTAATTTTTTATCTTGTTAATTTTAAGAGATTCATCAAGAGCTTCCTTAATCTCTCTCCTCGCATTTTTACAATTAGTATCATACCAAGGGTTGGCTTTTCTATTCCTTTTATTACTCGAAACTTCAATTGAGAACTTGTTAGTGGAATAAGAGAGGGTTGTGTTAAAATTATAATAAAGGTCTTCAATGTTGTCTGTACTTGATAAAGGAAGCAAATTGATTTTTAACTCATTTATAAAAAGATCTTTTTAATTCCTATCAAAGATCAAGTTCTTTTGGTTATAAGGATTATCCTTTATGGGATCTCTATCGATGGCATAGTTGAGAGTTACCATTAAAGGTTTATGATCCGAATCAGGCTCATGGTCATTTAGAACGTCCAAATTTATTATATCAGTGTATAAAGAAATATCAAAAATAACATAATCTACTACGCTGCTACCAAGCCCATGGATACAGGTCTTCTGGCTAGAGCTAGGCCACTTCGTTAGACCGTTGCAAATTATGAGATCTTGAGAACTACAGAGCTTGATTAACTCAGACCCAAACAAATTTTCCCCTAAATCTACAGAGCTTCTCTTGTACCTGCTAGCTAAAGTAAGGTCTTCATCTAACCAGAGAGGATTAGGGTTGGAATAATTGCTTAGGAGAATAACTTAGTTGTTAGAAGTTCTAGCATTAAAATCGCCCATTAAAAGGATATTACCTTCATTCCTAAGTCTAGAAATATCATTCTCTAGTCCATTGTAAGGACAATTTTTATCCAAATTGTTCTTCTTATAGAAGTTAGAGTTAATAGGGGCAAAATAGCATATAGCTATGTAGGTTTTTCTATTGTTGGTGTCAATGATTTTTATCCACATATACTGGTTGTGAGGGTCTTTTTTGTAAAGCCTAGCATGGGGGAGATGTTCTTCTCAATGTAACACGCTATACCCCCAATGCCTCTGCGAGATGATCGCTTGTTCCAGATTGACCAAAGCACAAATCCATCTATGTTAGGGACCCTAGATTCTGCGTGCTCCCAAGTTTCAACTAACAAAATAATATCAACTTCATTAGAGATCCAACTTAACTTGGGGCCTTTGTTCCATGGAAAGCCCCGACAGTTCCAAGAAAGAATCTGGAGCATGTTGAATTTCTATTTATTACTATCTTTTTGGTTTCTATCTCGAATAACAGCTTTCCTATTTCTGATTATTGCCCACTTTCCTTCCTTCCTGGATTCTTTTACCTTTTGAACCTCCTTTCTTAATTCTGCTTGATCTTCTGGAATGAGATCTTCATTTATGAATATTCCAGTTCCTTTTAGACTTGAGGTTTTACTAAGTATGTTATGTTTATGGTCAGTAGAGCTTACCTTTACCCGGATTAACCTTCCTTTATTCTCAGTTAATTTCCCCAACCTTGTCGCTTCTATGAGACATGTTGTTTCAATCTGTAATCTATTGTGCAATTCTGTCTGGGCTATGGCTAAAGTATCCTCATTTTCCTCCTCTTTCAAGCTGAAAATTACAAGGTTCAAGGCCCTTTTGTTACGCTCATGGTCTAATTCTATCAATTTTTTCATTTCCTCTTTAATGGGTTTGATATCTAATTTATCTGCCACATTATTTAGGGTGAGGTTGTTATTAACTTTTGCTTCTAGCTCCTTAATCATGTCCTTCATTTTAAGACTTTCTAAAATATCGACGTCTCCTTGTTGGGATGTTTTGTTCGTATATTGGCTCTGGTTTTATATAGCATGTAATCTAACCTCAAGTGTCTCCATTTTATTCCCCAGTATTGTTATTTTATTTTCTATTTGTTTTTTAATCTTGTTTTCAAGAGATGTAAATTTATTTTCCAGCATGGCTTCTAATTCTGTTTGTAGTCTAATTTCTCTTTCTTCTCTATGTTTCTCTAAAGACTCTAAATACTCACAAATGCTATTTAAAGTAATTGAGCTAGGTCTGCCTTTGACATTCTTTGGTAGGTGCGGTGATTTATTCATATTTATGAGCAAATGGGCAGTAGATATGTATTAGAAAAGAAGAGATAAGGAATCTGTGCACCTGATTTGAATGCGAATCGAACAGCTATACAACGAACCCTAGCCGCAGGAGTAGACTCTCAAACAAACTTGGGCCGCAGAGAATAATATGTTCTGTCTCAGATTAATAAAAATAATTGAAAGTATTCACCAGATCGTATGCAATGTATTCACCTGATTGGAGCTCAGGTCGCATGCAGCATTCCAGATCAAAAAACTAGTTGCTCAAAAGCTTTTATTAAAATTAAAAATTATTTAAAAAAAATAAAATCATATTTTTGAGTTACAAAATAAAATATACCATAATAAATCTATTAAGTTTTTTTAAATTAAAAATATTGAATATTGCATAAAGTTATCGATCATACAACTTTGTGACCCATGTTATTTATATAACTATTGGTGTCCATAAATAAATTCTCTTATCAAAACTTTAATAATAATAAAAAGCTTGTATTACAACAAAGCATAGTCTTTGATCTTTTCAAATATATCCTTAATTTTTCGTTGTGTATGAACATAACAATATCTACACTCTCATTGAATCCTGGAAATGAAGGATTCATATGCCCAATGAAGTCCAATACCCTTTCTAAAATTGTTATAATGCTAACGCCAGAAATAAGAGCAATCCATTTCATTCCTCTAAAGTCTCTAATGGGCATATCCTAATTCGATATCTGTGTGTTTGACTTCATTATGTGTCATTGTATACCCTCGACATGGTAGTCTCTTTGTACTTTGGTTAGTGTTTAGTAGTTGGTCATCGACGACCAAGAATCAATTAGGTAACCCGTCATATCAGGTTGACTTCGGTTTACTACAAAAAAATCATCTCTCCTAACATATGGTTATCAACCAAATACTTAGCTTTTATTGAGAATTGTAATTTTTATATATTTATTTTAAATTTAGATTTATCAAATATTAAAAGTAAATTAAAATTAAATAAATGAAAAATTGAAAAATTGGGAAAAAATGTTCATCTCCATATTTAAAAAATTAATCTATCCCAACACTTAATTCCCTAAGATAAATCGATACTAATTTTCATAGTCATCCTCTTCCATATACTAATTTTCATATGTAATATTTCCATGCTTACACCCTAATGTCATTTAAATTGGAAAGAACTTTCCAACCTATATTTATCTCGATTATACCGTGTTATTATGAAGCTATTAGCTCTTACTCTCTTGTCATATTCTCCAAGATCTACTAACTTGTGCGCTGAACTCTTTGAAATTAATGGTTTCAATAGAATCCATGGAGCTCATAGCTTCCTTAACATGGGCCACCAAATGCCACTTATTACTCCAATTTTGTTTTGCTCATAATGGATTTTCTCGCAAGAAAGGTTATGCTAATTTTCGCATCGCTTTTACCATGAGGTTCTGTCCGAGCAGCAACACAAATCCCTTTACAGGCCGCAACTAGCTCATCCAGATATTTTCCTCGTAATTTCCTCCAAGTTAATAGCGAGGGTTTTCCACTTGATCTCTGGCGATCCTTATAAAACCCACATTCACTGGATTATCTGTTGAAGTTCCATCACAATTCAATTTGAGCGATGGTAGAATTGGTGGATGTCAGCTTCAATTTGCAGGAAGGCAAGTTTTATCGCCTCAGTCGGTAGAACATGTGGGGTTTGTAATGAGAACCCAAACCCTAAAATTTTCTTTAATACTCTATAGACAATTTCCCACCACACTGTTTTTTGTCAGCCCGTGTATTTGACATAAGCTCGTCTTTGAGTGCAACATATTAATGAGGATCATATCGAAACATGTTTAATTAATTATTATAATATACAATAATAAATTTAATTAATTATTATAATATACAATAATAAATTTAATTAATTATTATAATTAAATTTATTAAAATTGAAATTTAATACTTTACAATTAATTCTTTTAATATCCATTTAGATTTAAATAAATGCGTTTTTTATATATTGTATTATTTAAATTAATAAATAATGTATGCCAATATTACAACAAATTAATAAATCATATTAATGTTTTATTATATAGTAATATTCAATACAATATATTATTTTAGATGTTAATACAACAATATTAAAAATAGTTAAGGAAGTAAAATTATAAAAAAATTATGTAACATGAATATGTCAGGAACCAATACAAATACACAACATATAATCTCATGTTATGTTTTTGTCACTTGTACTCATATGTGATGAATCCAGTAAGGCAGCTGTTATGTATTACTTATATTTATGTGATGGTCGTGGCTTGGCAGTCATGCTGATATGTAAAAGATGTCTTTTGATTCATATGAATAACAAAGACTGGTATTTTTTTCCTCTGAAAAAAACACAACATATTCAATTAAAATAACTCGAATAAAGTAATAAATTAATAAAAGAACCTTAAAAAATAAAAATAAAATTAATATTTAATAGGACTAATGTATTTTATTATTCTATTTTCAAAATATGGTAATTAGTTAAAATATTGATGTGGAAGGAATAAAATATAGTATTTATTAATGAAAAATATTGTATTAAAGTAACAATAAAATAATAACATGATTTTTATAATATAGTATTTTAGATGTTAATAAAATAATATTAATAATAGTGAAGTAAGTGTAATTATATAATAATTTTGTAATAACAAATGTATTAATGATAAACATATGTTCATTATTATTAGAATGTATATGATCAATGACACAATGCGACATAAAAAATGTCACGAAGATGTGACATAAAATTCTTGCAAACTATGTGAATGTCACATAGCCTTTGTTTAATTTCATAATTTGACAAATACATTGGGGAATGCAAGCATTCAAATAGTATGTAGGAGGTTGACAAACAGTTATGATAATTGTAATTGGAAATGTCACACTGCAACATTAGCATTTAAAATCAAAATTTAGGATGTCGTGGAAAGGTTTTATTAGATTCTACTAGTGCAAAAGTTTTGTATTATTGTCATGTTGCATTATGGCTATGTTGAGTAATGTGGTAATGTGACAATATGTAAGTCATTGTAATGTTGCACAATGATTAGGTGTATTGATATTTTCAATTATTAGTTATGTTTTGACATAAATGAAGGGTTATGTTCGATTGTGTCATTTCTCTATGAATATATTGTATTATGGATATGTTCATTAAGGTGGTTGATTGCATTACAACATCAAAAGTAATTTAATAACTCAAATATATGTTTAATTTATGAAGTGCTATGGTGTATTAGCATAGTGAGTGAGCATTAAGTTGAGTTGTGACATTGCTCTATGGTCATGTTGCAATATGTTAATGTTGGTTGCTGAATTTTTGCTACATGATGCCATTAGTTAAATTGTTTTGTAGTAGTTGGGTTTAGTTTTATTTTTTATTTTTATTTTTTACATTATGAAATTAATGAAGGGTTATATTGGATTCTGATGTTCATTGGTGCTTATGGTATCCTGTGACATTCGTTCATGGTTATGTTGTATTATGTATCTGTTATTTCTTGAATTATGTCGAAATACAAGGTTTGTTGCAAGGATTTCGAAGGATTGGGTTTGTTTTTTTTAAATGTGGTTGTTTCATTTTAACAACCACATGAAGGGGTGTGTTTTGTCACATCGCCACATTTATAAAAGGTTATGTTGTATTGCGACATAATGGCTATTATTCAACATGGTTGTGTTTTTGTTAATATGTAATTTCTTGCAATTATACATAAAAAATTAGAGAAAAAAAAAGAAAAAAAACCATGATAATTATAATAAAATGATGTAAGCATATGGGAATTTGGCGATTTAATAGTATTTGTTGGAAATGTGAGGTTGCAACATTACCATTTTTTATAATAAATAGTAAATATGTTGCTAAATAGTGCATTCATGAATATAATTTACATTATAGTCAATATAGTTAATAAGTTGCTGAAATGTTTTGGAAGACTCTAATACTGCAACAATTTTTTAATTGATATGCATTAAATTTGAAATTGAATTTTATTATAAGCAGTTCTACTTTGATATCTTTTATGATTGGTGATGTTTATTTTACAAGCAATTTCAGTTCCATATATTTTTATGCCTATGGGATCTTAATCACAACAATTAAAAAACATTTTAATGTAAATGAATGTATTGATTGTTAAAATTTGAAATCTAGGATTTAATTGCAACAATTACATATTTTATTTAAATTGTTACTTGAGGAAGTGAAATGTTGTATTGATTATTTAAATTGTAATTTGAACAACCGAAAAACTGTAGTAAGAATGGAATATGCAATTTTTGGAAAACCTTCTACAATATGTCAACCACGGGGACTTCACTTTGTGAACATCTCACATAGCACGTGCGATCGTGGGATATTAAAGAATACGCTTAATTTCTAGAGATAATGACCCAAACTCTTTTTGTTGAAACCCCCTCCCAATACTTAAAACCTCCTCCCCACCCCTTTTTATACATCAATCCTTATAAACCACCCTACCCACCCCCACCTTAAACCCCTCATCCCCCCAATACTTGCAATATATTGGTTCAATTTTTAATAATTTTAAAACCCACAATATGAACTAACGTGATAGGATATTGGTCAACAAGTGAATCCCCCGTGATGTCAACTTAGTACAAAAAGTCATGATAAATTACATTATCATTAGGCATGAATCTCAATTGCAAAACATGTATGGAATATCTTTTTTATTTCAAGTGGAAAAAAGTGTTCTTTAATGTGTAATGTTTGTACTCATACCAAGTTCAAATCGAATGCTTTGTTTATTCATTTTTTGATAATACATTATTTGTGTTAATGTATTGGAGATTATTGATTTAAATGGAATGTTTGCATTTCAATGGCATTACTTTTTATTAATATAGCACGACACGAGAGCATATGTAGTGTATCTATCAACACAATTGCTAAAATACCCGTAGTGTGTAAGGGAAAGATATGTAATATTAGTTGTACTATTTAAAAGATGTAAAATATATTTTGCATTAAATTCCCAACATAGCCAATAAATTTTGATGTTATACAATAAATAAATCTATTTTTTAGATCAAAACTAATAAAAATATTGATTTGAAGCAAAAGCTCAAACATAGCTACTCCAAAATTTCCATATCCTTTATAAAAAACTTCATGGGTTGAAGCCATCTTTTATTTAAAACCAAAACATACCAAAATTTGCACATAGTGCAAAAACTAAAACATAGTAAGTTGTTTACAAAGGCTCATATACCTATTGAATTACATACCAAAATCCTACAAGGACTCAAACAATGTCGAAAGGAATTAGAGAAGATCATTGAAGAAAACCATGCTTGGAGTGAGAGGAAAGAAATTCTTATACATGATAATGTTACTACATTGATTGTTTGCTGGAAATGCTAGATAGTGATCTAAATGAGTAACATTGCAAGTTTCCAAATCATAGTAAATGAATGGAAATGGAATTTCATCATTCTTGTACATCAATATAGAATAATTTCCCACTGCTCAGAATGGTAGATAGTTTGAACAATGTCTATTTATATTTCTTGTCATATCTTGTAAAAGGGTCCATTTTAACCCTCTACCATCTAGATAGTCTGAACAATTTCTATTTATATTTCTTGTCATACCTTGTAAAAGGGTCCATTTTAACCCTCTACCATATCTGTTTGTTGAACTCAATGTTGACCACATTTGAAACCTTGAATTTCATCTATGCACCATATACTTGTGTTTTATCATTTTGACAAAACCCTATCGCTTACTATGAGATTTTATCACCTTTGTTATATTATATCATCTCTACAAAATTGACTACAAACCATTAGCAAAGAGTTGTTGTGAATTGTAAATAGTTAATAGAGTTCCTAAAGTTATTTTTAATATAAAAGTAAGGGAAAGACATATTTATTTGAAAATGGTTTGTCCTTACAAGTAAATTTGAATTATAAATAGTGAAGGTGTATAAAATCATTTCATATGAAATTGATTGTTTAATAATAATTAAAATTTTAAAATAAAAAATATTTAAATCATAAATAAATAAATAATCATGTTATTATTTTATTAATTTATGTATAAATAAGATTCAAACAAAATATAATATTATATTTTGTAACTAAAAAATACATTGATCTAATATTTATTTATTTACATTATAATTATTAAACAATTTGTTATGGTGATATCAATTTACTATTTGTGTATATTTATTTATATAAAGGTTATATAACAAAAAATAACAGTTATCACAACATTCTATGTAAGTTGTATTTTCACATAAAAATTATTTTAAAGTTTGTGTTTTATGGTTTTGTCAAAATGATTAAAAAAATAGATAATATCAAATTCATAAAGTTTCAAATCAAATTCATAATATGAATAAAGAAACCTTAAATTAATTTTATTATTAAAAAATTCTTTAAACTATCATTTATCATCCTCTTAAAAAAATAAATAATATCAAATTCATAATATCAATAAAAAAACATAAATTAATTTTAATATTATAAAAATTATTTGAACTATTATTTATCATCTTCATAATATCAATAAAATGCTCACTATCAAATAAAATTAACAAAATTTTAAACTATAATTTATAAAATTTTCGAAATTACATGTTCTGTCTATATTGATCAATTACATTAATATCTTAACTATTCTATTAGTCTAATTACATTCAACACATAGTAAGATAAAAACAAATTGTACGGTATATTTTTATTCGAAAGAAGATGCATACTGCCAAACAGTTATAAATGATTGTGCAATCAACTTAATGTTGATTTAATTGGTAAAGACATCGTTAATTGAATCCAGTTAAGTTAATAGACACCATGAGAGGATTAATCGAACGCACATAACATGGTATGCATATGCTATCGGTGAAGTGTTCAAAGCAAAACATGTCAAGTACACCTGGAAGCCATGCATTTGGGGGAGCGCTCAAAGCACAACAGGTAAGTACACCTGGAAGCCATGTATTTTGTGGAAACTGAATTAAGGAAATGAAACTTCAATCCCATGCAAAGAGCCATCCTTCTTCCTGTAAGCGTCTTAGTGGACCTGGACACTGGAAATGTGTGCGCTAGCGATGTTTTCGATAAGCATAATCAATTCAGAGAGAATGTTGTCAAGAAAATAAGAAATCTTCACACAGAAAATTAATGGTAGTATAAACAAGCTAATATAATCCAAGAGTCCGGCATCGTGATCCTCACTAATATGATCCGAGACTCCTGCAATACCAAAGTTCTCACCGCCATGGTCTTTTGGTGAAGATTCCTGCGGTGCATCCAGTAGCAGGATATGTGTCTAATCATGGGACGTACACCATGCTGTGGCGATCACGAAGGGCTGAAGAGAGGACCCTGGATGGCCGAGGAGGACCAGAAGCTTATCCATTATGTTCAAAAGCATGGGCTCGGCAATTGGCGCACCCTTCCCAAACTTGCAGGTATCCTATGTACTCTACAAGAGGCAAAGTTGTGCCTATCCAGGAATCGTCACTGATAACTGGGCCTGAATCATGTATGCCAGAATACGGTGATTTGGAAGCGCTGATCTTTCATCAACATTCTTGTCAAACTTATTAAAAGAAAATTACTATCAACTATATATGAATCCATTGAGAGAAGACATTGATGAGGCTTATCTCTAATTCGAAGGGGAATCTTTTTCTTGCTCCAAGACCACACAAGAATGGGGAAACGTTCTGTTGCTTTTGTTGCTTCAATAGTGCACAGGAACCGCGAAACCTTTTGCTTCATTCTTCTTATATATAATCATATGAAGCAGAGCCAATATATTTGAGAGCCAGTAGAGTTCAGTTAGAGTTGGTTATAAATTCATATGAAGCAGAGCCAATAGAGTTGGGAGCCAGTAGAGTTCAGTTAGAGTTGGTTATAAATTTTGAATGACATGTTGCTCTCGTTATGAATAGACCTCCATAAATTTTGAACAAAGCGTGGCTTTGGTTATGAATAGACCTCCATCACCAGGAATGACACGTTTCTCCTCTACGTCTCATATATTTATTTCTAACACACTCCTAACAGAGAATTAGCGGCTAACAGTCTCCTAACAGATGCCTAAATCGACGGCTAGTTAAAAGATCAATCACGGTTAGTTAAGAGATCAATCGACAGCTAATTAAAAGATCAAGCGACGCTCAAATAGATCCCTGCTGTACAACTGTCATGTTTTACTGAATCTTGATGATCCGCTCGATCAAGTAGGCTCCCAAAATATCAGTATCAGTGTAATTAATG
The DNA here is from genome assembly GCA_001517045.1 of Pseudotsuga menziesii. Classification (NCBI taxonomy): domain Eukaryota; kingdom Viridiplantae; phylum Streptophyta; class Pinopsida; order Pinales; family Pinaceae; genus Pseudotsuga; species Pseudotsuga menziesii. The sequence goes on from LPNX010959449.1 coordinate 64,485, forward strand.
TCTATATGGAAAACCTAAACATGTCATGCTAAGTGTTTATATAGGTAGATTCCCAACCACTAGATGAAGGATTTTATTAAGAGTTTGAACGAGCACCATTGTTACCCAATTGCAAATTAACTAGACTCCTAGATGCCAACCCTAGTTTGAGTAAGCCTTAAGCGATTAGAGTTGAATTTAAGATAATAGTTTTATAATCATTATATAATAGTTAAAGTTAATATTTATATCCAATATAATGTAATTAGAGTTTAAGTTAAATTAATGCTTCCTACAACCATTAGAGTTAATATAATACTTGTATCTAATAGTTAACTTAAAAGTTAATATATTTCTGGTTACAATTCAAGTAAAAGTTATGATTGAAATTGAAGCTTAAGCTAAGAGTTGTATCATCAATGGAGTTAAGCTCATAGTTGTATCTAATAATGAATAGTTGTATCTAATAATCAAATAGTTGAAAACGGTATCACTAATTGTATATTTATCACATGTTAACTAAGCTATTTTTTCTTTTTTTGAAATTATTAATTATGAATCTTGTACGACGCCTATACAATCAATCTGGACAATACACTTGTCTCATTCATGTAAGTAAATGAAAAACATAGATGGTAGTCCACCCCAAAATTCTAAGATATATACGTTTATGGACGTAATTAGATTTGAAGTTAAAAGCTAATAGTTGTAGAATCATTAGTAGTTAAGCTAATAGTTCTATCCAATGTACTTAAGCTAATAGTTATAACTATGATTAGATTTAAAGTAGTTTATAATTGTAAAATCATTAGAATTAAGCTAATAGTTGTATTAATTCTTAATTTTGGACTACCTTCGTGGAATCAATTTGAATAGTACACTTGTCTCATTCTTATTTAATTTTGGATGACACCCATAGAATTAATATGGACAATACACTCTTTCCATTCTCTTATAAAAAAAAATATAAATGATAATCCACCCTAAATTTTAAAATATATACTTCTATCTGCTTAATTACATTTTACATCTTTATATTATTAATTAATAATGATGTTGATAGGATATCACTGTTCACCTTTTTGATACCGATCTTGATAACCCATCACTATTAATACTATATTTTCACTTTTAACGCAATATTTAATAGTAATTTTCAATGTTACAATCGAAATCTTTAAATCAAGTAGTCTTTCATTTCTACAAAGAGAAGGCACATCTTTGGACCACCTAGTGCGTTTTTTTAAATGCAAGTTATTGTGTGTATGTTTAGAAAGATTAAAAGCCGTTTTGAACGTAAACGTGGTCGAATCATTCGCGCCAAACGCATGAATTTCAGGTCACGTTGAGCGAGAGGGTGACAATACTTTATGCGTGACCACCATGGAGCCAGTAATTGTGGGGTCTATTAATGCATGATTGTGAGGTCATGCGATAACGCGTGACATACCAGGTCATGTGTTTTGTTTGGTTGAACATACCATTTTGAATAAGAAAGCTCATGTCCTCGTTATATAAACTCCAAGACTCGACGCGTTAGACTCGATAAGCTACAATAAATTGAGTTTCAAGAAAGTAGTCTTACCTGTAATGAATAAAAATCCGTTTGAGGAGTTTTATATAAGTGTTAAAATTTCGAATGATTTTGGAGAGCAATGAAACTTATACCGTATTACAATGAATGGAATGGGCAGGAATGGAATGGGTAGGATTGGAATGAGTTGGATTTCAAGTATGCTTTTTTCAAGTTCCCATGAAGATGGTTTTTCACTTGAGTCTTCCACCTGTATTAAGAGCATAATTTCTAGAAAATAATGAATATATTTTTTTACTATGTACATGAAAAAATTGCAACGGCACATATATAGAGAGACAAATCCATCGATAAAATGGAGTTGGAGTTGTTTCGAAATTGGAGTGATAAAACACTCCACTATTCATAATGAAATCGTATATTGATTTAATAGTATGCATGTGTTTTTCCTATGCATCTATGGAGGTGAATATAGGGAGCTGAACCATATGTTAAGTTTTCTATAAATCTCTATTAAAATCATCATCAAAATATATGTATTACAAAATTAATGCTTTAAATATTTTGAAACAAAAGTTGAACAAAATTAATGGTTTAAATATTTTGAAACAAAAGTTGAACAAGAGAACGAATATTCAACAATATTAATATAAAAAGGGTTAAAAGAAAAAAAAAAAGCATTTTTATTAAATTTATTAGTTATTAATTAACATTATTTTTCTAAGAAATTTGAGTTAAAAGAAAAAAATAAAGCATTATTATTAAATTTATTAGTTATTAACTAACGTTATTTTTCTAAGAATTTTGAGTTAATATCATTTTCTAGTTGGATGTCAATGTGGATGATGATTATTGATGTGGGTAAATTTCATTATCATAGAAAATAAATTAGTTAATTTTTATTTTTATATTATTTTGTATTTTATCTGATTTTTATTTATTTCACTATTTTAAATTTTGAAATAGTAATCTTTTAAGTAGTTTTTTATATATAGATAAATTTATCAATAAAACAATATTATGGTTATGTTTATTAGACTAAAGAGATTGTTTAATTTTAATGATATATTATATTTCTTTATTGAAATTCTACACTTTCGTATGAAAAAAAGTAGATGGAGATGTGTAGATGTGTACACTATTTTTTTGTTGGATTTTTTTTCTAAAAAAAGACGTTTTCTATTTCATATAGAAAAAAATAGCATTCTTCGTGTAAGTATGCCTAATACTCAAAAACTTGTATTTTCTTGTGTTCTTTAGTTTTACAAAAAATAATATGCACAATTTTAATCATTATTTTTTCCCAATTTATCAATGGTTTAATATTACAAATTAAAAAATATAAACAAATTTTAAAACTAAATAAAAATATATATGTTATATTATTTACATTTAATGAATCCAATTAAAAGATTAAAGAAAAATGCATAATACATTCATTAACAACATCAACATCGTTCTTTGGGTAGATTTTTCTTATTTACTTTAGAGATTTAATGTCCACATTGACTTTGGTCTAAATTCTATGCACATAATCTAGTTAATACATGTTAGCTCAAATCAAAATAAAAAAGGTGGAGATCCCATCCCATCCATATTTTGAATCTCATAATTTCTTGTGCTTTTTTCTTTTTCACATTTATTTATATATGGGCTCTCCAATGAAAACAAATCAAAATGTACAATGTTAGCTAGTTTAATTAAACAAGCATAGATCCATCTTAAAGGTGACTCTACCAAGTATCGGGAGGGATCAAATCTCTCCAAGTGCAAACCCTTTCCCCTTTGTTGAATCCAATACTCATCCATTTTGTCATTAAAATCGCGTCTTCAACATAATATGTGTATTTGAAAGGTAGCTTGCCATGGATTATCATTCTACAGGGTATCCCTCCACATTATAGGGCACATTGTCGTGGATGATACACGAAGGGGTATCACTTCATATATTTGATTGTGCATGTAATATTTGTGGTAATTAATATCATATTGTTATGGCACTGTATTAATACTCTTATTACCTATGCAAATCAATTTGTTACCCACACAAATTAGTTTGATATGTCCACAAAAAAAATTGTTGTACTAGATGGCTCATGTATTTATGCATATTATTGTAGTCTCTGGAAGCATAAGAAATGATAATGTTGTTGTACTCATGAGAAAAGGTAATGTTTTTATTAGGTCATTAATTATCTATATCTCCCATGTATTAATCCATATTGTTGGAGTCTATGCATCCACTAAAAATGATAATATTGTTGCAGTCAACTAGCAGGTAATATTTGTATCATATCATTAATAATCAATTTTCTTGATAGCTCGAGTATTATTTGCATTACATTGATTTATTTTGTTTGCATTACAATAATATCTAGATAGTGCAGGTATTATTTACATTATATAGTTGGTTGATATATTTTTTACTGCAACAAATAAAAATTGATATATTATTTGCACGTATTTTTTTTTGCTCGCAAAACAACCCTAACTCCAGTTTCAACATGATAGTAATGTTTGAATATGATTATAATATTTGAATGTTTTAATATTTATGGTTTTAAATATTAAGCAGTTATTAAAAGGGATTTAAGAGAGGATTTAGATGGGATTTCAGTATTTTTGTATATGATGGTGCTGCTGGTGCAATTGCTTCCCCAAATTTTTTAGATTTTAGGACCCCTCCTTACTTTTTTTATTGAAATATTACATAGATTAGTTTTTCAGCCATAGAGAATCCATCTTGAACACTAATTTTCTCCCAAAAGATGAGCAAAGAAGTTTTTGGCTAAGTTAAAAATCAAGTTTTTCCGCCGACATATCGGAGTAACTTGCCTAGTTTCTCCGATGCGTGAGAGGAAATCAACCAATTTCTTTGACATGGTCAACTTGGGAAAAAGATTTGTTTTTGCGAGGTGTCGTTTTAGAAAAACTCGTTGAAACTTGTAGACACGGTCTGGAGTAACTCAAGAGTTATCTACGAAACGATCAAAGTGCTTTTTTTTTGCGAGGTGTTGTTTCGAAACAACTCACCGAAAATCGCAGACATGGTCTGGAGTAACTCAAGAGTTATCTACGAAACGATTGAAGAGATCAAAGAAAGTTGTCGATGTGTATTTGCAGACTAGTTTTCGGAAAGATTCAAGTTTTCTACCAATACACACATGATCGATAAATTGTTAAGTGACAAAACCAATTGGAAGAGTTTCGTGAGTTTTCGCCGACATGGTTGAAGAAACTCATTTTTTCCACCGACACAGTTGGAGAAAACTTATTGTTTGCCACCGACTTGAAGAAAGTCACTTTTAACAGTCAATAGTATTGGAGGTTTTTTGAGAAAATCATTGACATATGTCGGCTTTATGTAACGAGTGATCAAGTTTTCACATCGAACAATGTTTTGGCCACCTACCGCATTTAATGCTACAACCACCACATTTATGTCACCAAACAACTGAATTTAATAAAAAAAATTATCATTATATATATATATAGGGTGCGGTGTTAATTTTTTTTACCGCTAATGCAATTTTGAAGAGAATCCAACCACCAAGAGACATCTGGAATTTGCATTACAGCCCTACACCGATCATTCTATAGTTGACAAGTAAGTGCTTTGATCCTGTACTCTTGTCATCCTTTTACAAATTTAAAACATTTATATATATGGTATGGGGTCTTGTAGCCTCTTTCCACCATGAGACAGCTTTTCCTCTCTGTTCGACATCTCCTTTCCTGGTTAAACATTTGTTCATGACCCCTAGGGTATTTCTATTTTAGTTTACATGGCTAGAACCCTCTAAGGGTGATTTTTTACCAGCTTTCTTTGGCCTTAGGACTGTCTTCACTCCTAGCCAGTAAGAAAGAAAAATATTCAGCCATGCCCTTCCTCCATGGAGTTTTCCCTACAAAGTGTTCTATTTCTGCACAACTATCGCACCAAGAAACTGGTTATGCACCAATTTTCCTTAAATCAAAGCTCTTCCACGATCTGGAAAAACTTATATCTTGTGAGATTTTTCCTATACCTTACTTCGCATCAATTCTAGGATTGGCTGAAGATGACTACCCTTGCTCATCTTCATTTCTATGGTGTTGGAATTTACATGTTATGCTCAAAAGTAGTGCTTTTTCCATTACGGTTATTGCACATACTGATGCCTTTAATCCTCACCAACTATCCTAGTAGAAGATGTCGAGCACCCCATAAGCGCGATAGAATAAAAGGACTATTGAGATTGTTACATAAGACCACTTGATTTTTGTTTTTAATGAAAATAAGGTTTTTTAGGGTTTGAGAATCCACCTTTTGTCACAACGAAATAATTCATAACAACAATATGATGTTTTAATTTCTTGCAAATCCTCACCTTGGAATAAGGTTATGAGTAAAACTTGTTTCCTCGAGAGTTTGAACTTTATAAACAAAAGGTTGAAAACAAAGACTATGAACTCCACTAACCTGGATAAAACCAACAAATGATTAATGCATGAAAGAAAAAATGATATAATGCTCAGCTTCCACATTAATATGAATGATCATTGCTCCTCTAAAACATGAAGGAGGAGATAAGATAATAACAAAGTTTTAACTCACAGAATGGCATATACGTAGGTGCTGATAAGTTTTCATTTGAACTTCATAAATGAACACCCTTTCATCACAACATGAGTGATTAAGAAACTTCTAATGGGGTACCTCTCTCCACCTTACAAAACAATTTTTAAGTGGCCAACAGTAGATTGGTAAATATGACTCTCTTCTTTATTCTAACACTAGATAACGATTGCACTCTCCATTTTTCAAACATTGATACATACATTTAGAATATTTTCCTCTCATTTTAGTTTACTTCACTACAACAGTGTATGTTTATTTCTTGAGCTATTCGAAATAATAATTGTATTACGAAGACACCTCTCACCATGCTCATGTCACCGCTTATATTATCATTGAGAAGGATTACCTCCCGAAGGACAGACTTGAAAACAATAAATTCACACAATTCCTAAAAGGGGTGGTAAAAAGAAAGAAAATGCAAGTGAGGTCGATTCAAATGTGGAGATAATATTTAGGATAGAAATAAGATTCGAGGATACTAAGGCCATTATAGGAGTTTCCCCGGAATTCAAATGGGGAGAGATCTATCAAATGATTAGAGATCAGAATGTCCCCGATGCTTCTCTAGAAGAAATGTCCATGTACCAAAACATAAAAAGCTCAGGTATTACTAAGGCTGCTACATGCCCGGTGTTGTTCCCGTTCTCAGAGGTTATTGGATGGATTCTTCCTTAGATGAATGCTTCTACGATGAGTATCTACAATGTAGAAGGGGAAGATTTCACTTCATTCATTCTAGATTACATATCCTTGTCCTACAAGCTACCCCCTGCACAGGTTATGATGACCGATGAGTGGGTCAAAAAGGTAGAATCGATGTTTTGGAGTGTGCAAAGAAAATGTCGGTGTGAGGAAAATAATTGCACCAAAAGGAAACCGGGGAATACGAGTCCGAAATCCTATAGACCCCTTTCACGATCATAGATTTGATGTTGAAAAATATTTTTGGCTACACCAACGGAACTCTGTATAAATTGAATTAACTTCCCCTCATTTATTATGTAGACTTTGTAGGAACTATTTTTAACTGTGCAGACATCATATCAAATAATTTGTCATCATGTGTAGCAGTAGCATAAGGAGGTATAACCAAGAAGAGATCAGAATTTTACATTTCATCTTACCTGATCAACTGCATTTTGTGTAGACACCCTTTCACCAAGTTTTATCCCTAAAGTTGAACCTAGACTATGGGGGCTCAAGCTTAAGGAAATCTTGTTTTAAAATAGAAATCAATAAATTCAAAATGAAAACCAATGATGTATAAAATCAAAGTTGTTGGTAGAATCACACATTTTACAATAAACTAAGCTGGTATGAAATCAAAACTGTTTTGTACATATCACACACTTATAAATGAAATAAGATGGTACAATATAAGATATATGAGAAAATCAACACATTATTGAAGAAATAGGCTCGTAGGTCAATCAGAGCTGCAAGATTAATCAACAAGAACTGTATAACATAAAATCAAACACAAAGTTCAATATCGAGGTTACTATGATCATAAAGTCAAGAAGTGAAACTACTTCTGTTTTCTAAAGTATAAGGATAATTGTATTTCACAATAAGAATTACTGCAATGGGATTTAATGGACCATATGCATAATAAAATTATCAGAAAAACAATTCATAACACACATAATCAAATCATCATCATGCTCATTAAAAAATAGAACCTGTACTGAAGCTGCAACATGTTTATGTTATACAGACAGAGCTCAAAACTGGGCTTGCATTACTCCAAAAATTGCCAACACCTGTCTCCTTCTCGAGACCTCTTTAAATACAAAATCATGTTTTTTTAGACTAACCATAAGATCCTATATCTAAGGATCGAACCTCCTCAAAAACAGGGAATTCAATCCCTTTTAAAAAGTACTAAAGAACAAGTGTAATACATGTGTCAAATAAACTACATAAGTTCAAAAAGAAAAGTACAATTTAACTTCTAAAGGCTTCTAGAAGCCTCTGCTAGTGTAGCTAAGTCATTCAGAACCTGTGAGCGCCTCTATGGTCTGGTGAATTCAGCACCCTTATTATCCTCCATGATTTGAGCCTTGACTTGTTCCAGCTGTTTCTGAATGGATCGTTTCTCCCTTAGAACATCTTTGGAAACCATCAGCAACTTTTGGTATTCTGTCTCTTTGTCCTCCAGGTCTTCACGCAATCTTTTGTTGGACACCATTAATTTTTCATTTATGTCTTGCAGATATTTAGTTTATTCTCGATAAGTCTGCAAAGAATTCTTACATTGGCTTAATTCAGGGGATATTTTTAAATCTTCCTCTCCTATGTGGACTCCTTCTTGTAAACCTTTTGATGCTGAGTCATCATTTGGAATATCCTGCTTATCTGTGACAAAATATTTTGGTACAGTGCCTGCTATGCCCTGCATATCAATAAACTTTTAATTATCTACACAGTATTGGTCCCCTGTTGTATGCACTATTTCTTCACTACCAGCATCATCAATCACTACAACATTCATGGCATCTTCATGTGTTGCCTCTTTCTCTATCTGCATCTTCTTCCTCGGCATGGTTCTTGGCTTGTCTGTCTTGAATAACTATTTATGAATATTATTCTTTGAATCTATGGTTTTTAGCATATCACTGAGTTTCTCTGGGTTTTCATTTGTGCACGAGGATTCAGGGCACAAGCCTTCTTGGATGGCTTTCTCAGCAGTATGCTTTTCTTCATTCTCAATAGTTTGAACAAGCTTCTTAGGACTTACTATTGGCTGTTCAGTATCATCAATCATTTTTTTTCCTTTTTATTTAAGGTTATCCTTAAACCCTAGCTCTGCTAACAGGGATTCCCATGTTCTTTCTTCCTTCTGCAAGTGAGCTAGAATGAATAATTTAATCAACCCTTGGTGATAAACAGAGCGAGCTATATGCTCGGGATGGTTTTGAACTCTAGCAATGATTTTTTGGAGGATTTTTAATAAGTAAAATGGGAGATTTACCTATATACTTCCATGAATATGCATTAGCAATTTTAGATGGCACTTTAATACTCTGTCATATCTTCCATAATAGGTGTTGTAACTCTGTATCACCTCCAAAGGAACCCTCCATCCTAGCTTCATTTTACTAACGTGGAAACCATTTTTCCAATCTAGTTTTTCACCTCCTGGCATTAGAAATTCACTGAAATTATCTGGGCAATCTTGTTGTTTGAACCATTTTTCACCCTGTGTAGGAACGCCAATTACCTCAGCAATAGAACCCTCAGTTACTCTAACAGTTAGGCTTTGCAACTGAACCCTCTCATCTCTGTAATTTTCAATAAATAGCATTGTCATTTGTGAATGGTAGCCCTGCAGTTTCTCACAAAAATTGAACCATCCAGAGTTCTGCATAAGCTTGGAAGACCTGGAAAATTGTTTTATCCAATCTGTATTACTTGGTTCAAGCCTGGAAATGAAACCACCAGGATTTCTTTTCACTATAACCTCTAGTTCTTCCTCGTCTAGTGCCTTTGACATTGAAAACCCTAAACAAAATTGCAACTTTGATGTATATACCAACTGGGCTTTAAATCTCATACAAAATCAGCACATCCACTAAAATTCATTGCAATTTACCTCTGTGGATAGTGTTCACTCCATGCTAGCTCTGGCCTTTCAATAATGCACCTATGCTCGTGCTAATCTTAATTAAACTGATCTGCAAACCTAACAAAATGAAAATGACAGTGAAGATAGAACCAAAGGCCTCATCGGTCTTACCCTTAAACCTTTGTCAATCACGCATCTCAACAAATCCTTCACGCTATATTGTCCCGAACAGGGAAATCTTTGCTGCAACTATTGGTTCTGAAATGCAGGAAAATATATATAATGTAATCCAGACCCTCAAACACAAAATCCATCAGGTTTAGGAAGCGAACCCTAGCTTCTTGAAAATATGCATGTTACTACTTGTGATCAATGAAACTCTACAGTATACAAACAGGCATCTGCACATCCCTCTCCAGCTAACAATCAAAGTAATGAGATAGATTTTGGGGAAAAGAACAAGTTAATTCGATTGTGCCATGGCCAATACTAACACTCATTACATGTATTGTTCAAATTTCGAAATGACAACAGGTGTACCCTTTCATAAATGACACCATACAGCTCATCATTTCATGGACAGGGATGCATTTACAACATGTCCATATCGAATGCCAAATTTATGAATATGACCAAAGTTTATTGTCCCTTTGCATTCCATGGTATTAATAAACAATAAACTTTTCAACGAAATTCCCTTTTGACATTATGCTATCAGTAAGTAAAATGCTGCCAGTTCATGATATGCTACGAGTTTGGATAAATGTTGCCAACTGTAACAATTCACCATATAACATACAATCTCTTGCACATACATAGGCTCATAGTTAATGAATGAAGACTTTGATGATTCTAGATAATAAAAGAAACCATAAGGGTGATCAATCAATCATAAGGTATAAACCAAAGCAAAATTAAAACAATAAAAACAAAACAAAACAAAAAATTTAAAAATAAAAAGGTGAAACAACCTTAGAGATAACATCTAGCTCCATCTGGGGACAAAGTTTTCCTGAGAAACTTTGAGAACATGCTGACCAGTGCCTTCAAAAGTTCTGCTAAGGTCAGTTCTGTCTTATTGGGATGGAGTCTTATCTGAAGTAAAATGATATATACAATGACTATGTATAATAATACTTTGTCTTTCAATATGTGTAAAAATGCTTTAAGAAGCGTCCATTGACTGGACCTGCAATCTCTTCACCATTCAAATTTTGTAAGACAAAAGTATTATTTCCAAGGATCTTTATGACTGAAAAAGGCCCTATCCATAAGTTTTCAAACTTCCCATGCTTGCCTTTTTCATCCTTTCTTGCATCCCATCTAAGAACAAGATCACCAACTGCAAACCTTTCTTTTTTAACTTTTTTTTATCAAAGTTGTCTTTCATTTTTCTTTGATGTTTCTCAGTTGTATCTTTGATAGCTTCCCTCTCCTGCTGCAACTGAACTATCTGGAACATTCTTCTTCTGATATCATCTGGTTCTTCATTTGTTTTCTGCATAAACTTAATAATTGGGGTCACCAATTGAATAGGGAAAACAACATCAACTCCATAAACCAATTGGAAAGGGTATGTCCTAATTGATTTTTTAATTTTTACTCTATCAGCCCAGAGAGCAAATTTTAGTTTAGTATCCCAACTCCTCTTGTTTTCAAACAACATTTTCTTGATACTATTTACAATGTTTTTGTTGTTGGACTCTGCTAATCCATTTCCTTGTGGATAGTATGGTGTGGACTGTTTTAAGCTAATATTATTTTCCTGACAAAATTTCACCATCTTTTTTTATTGGAAAGAAGGGGCATTATCAGTGACTAATTTTCTAGGGCATCCAAACCTACCCAGAATTTTTTCTTGAAGGAAAGTAATTATAACCTGTTCTGTTGCTCTCCTTGTTGGATGTGCTTCCACCCATTTAGTGAAAAAGTCAATAGCAGTCAGGATCCATTTGTGTTTTCGACTAGAGGGAGGATGAATTTCAGCAATGAAGTCTAATCCCCACTGTTGAAATGGACCATTCACAGAAATAGGTTTTAGAGGTAAGGACTGCATCTTATGCTTACCTGCAAATTTCTAACATTCCACACACGATCTAACTTGATGATATACGTCTGAAAAAAGGGTAGGCCAGTAATATCCCTCTCTCGGGATTTTGAAGGCAGTTGCCTTCCATTACTTATGTCCTCCACAAACTCCACTATGCAATTCTGCAATCACAGCATCAACTTCGTATTTCTCCAAAGATTTCAACAATATTCCTCCTGGATCTTTCTAGTACAAAATATGATCCATTAAAACATACTTCATTTCCTTTAGTTTTAACGATCTGCATTCATTTCTGTTCAATTCAAGAGGACATTGGAAATACAAAAGGAAATACACAACCTCCTTATACCAATCAGATTCAGCATACCTTTTATAAACCTACTCTTTACTGTGCTCTACTGCCATAACCTGCTCTGACTGTTCTTGTCATCACATGAAGATTCAAAACCTGATAATTTGACTCTATCAGAAGTTTAGCTAGTCCCTGTCCTTGTACCAACTTTTTTGGCTTAATTTCTATGTCATATTCCATGACCTTAGCTATCCATCTCCCTCTCTTTCCTTCGATTTGGGACATATGCCACAACCTTAGAATGTAAAACATATATTCTAAAGAATTTAAGAGCTTTAACTAAGGCATATTCCTGCTTTTCCATTATATTATACTTCAGCTCAGAGTCTCTTAATGTTTTACTGAAGAATGAAAATGGCTGTTCCAAATCATCAGAGTTCTTTTGTAACAATACAGCAGCAATAGTGTCTTCTGATGCAAATGAGAATATTGCGAAATATTTTGTATAATTAGGAGCCATCAACACTGGGGATTCTATTAATGCTTGTTTTATGGCTTCAAATGCTTGTTTAGCCTGGTTAGACAACTTAACCTCCCTATCTTTTTTAAGTATTTGAGTGATATGCTTTATTATTTCTGCAAAATTGGGAATAAACCATCTTAAGAAGTTAATTTTTCCAACAAAAGATTGAATTTATTTTTTATTTCTAGGAATGCTGATTTTTAAGATAGCCTTGACTCTCTCTAGGTCTATCTTTATTCCCTCAGCAGAAACAATATGTCCTAACAGTTTTCCTTTTGTTAGGGCAAAGTGAGACTTTTTATGATTTAGTGATAAACCAAACTTTCTGCATTTAACAAAAATTTGTTTTAAGTGTTTAAGATGATCTTCATTGGATTTAGAAAAGACTGTGATGTCATCTTGGTATATCACTACAAACTTTTCATTTTCACCCACAAAAGCTATATCCATAGCTCGTTGAAACATAGCACCTGCATTCATGAGCCCAAAAGGCATTTTGTCATACATAAAAGTCCCCCATGGCGTAGTAAATGTTGTTTTTTCTCAGTCCTCTGGCTGAACTGCAATCTGGTTATAACCAGAAAATCCATCAATCATTGAAATTCTGTGAGTACCAACAACCCTCTGCAAAATCTGATCTATTTTTGGCAATGAATAGTTATCCTTGAGGCAAGATCTATTCAAGTTCCAGAAGTCTACACATAGTCTTATCTGTCCATTCTTATTCCGTATAGGGACTAAATTAGCAACCCAAGATGAATACCTTAAAGGCACAATGATTTTTGCATCTAACAGTTTTTTCACCTCTTTTTCAATTACTGGCAGCAATGTTGGATTTAGCCTTCTAAGCTTCTGTTTAAAAGGCTTAGTGTTTGGTTTTAGAGGGATCTTGTGTTGAATTATGCTCGTATCATATGTTTTTAAATCATGATATGACCAAGCAAAAATGTCTTTATATTCTTTTAGCAAACAAAGATATTTTCTTCTTTCATCATCTGACAGCAATTTTAAAAGTTTTATCATCTTAGGCTGATTTTCAGAACCAATGTTATACTCCATAACATTTTCTTCAGTAGTCTGGAAGGTGGGTTTTATCAGTGTATCATCTTTTGAAAACAATCTTTCTAAAGCAACAAGTCCCTTAGGAATGAAATTCCCTTTTAATTCAACAATTTTGTGATCAACAATCGAATTATTTATGCAGGGTTCATTTTCTACCCATTCTGAATCCTGTTCATGATCAACAGTATCATCTGAAAATTCACCTAACAATTCCAGAAATTCTTTTATTTCCTGATCATCACTAAAGACTTTCCAATGTTTAATATTATCTGGGACAGCAGGTCTATACCTGACATCGATTGGATATTTCAGATGAGTGACCTTTGGAACTTTGAAATAGGCTACTGCTAAGGCTAAGGAATCAACTGTCTCATTATATTCTCTTGGGACAAAGGTGATATTGAAGGCTATGAAGAAATTTTCAATTAGATCCCAAAATTCATTCCTATAAACTTTCAATAAATGTTGCTTTACTTGATACACATTTTTTACTTGCTGAATTATTAATTCGGATTCGCCAAATACAACAATTTCTTTAATGCTCAAGTCTTTTGCTGCTCTTAACCCAAGAATCAAGGCCTCATATTCAACAGTATTATTTGTTGTTTTAAATTCCAATTTATACATAAGGGAAATAACCTCACCTCTAGCTGAAATCAACAATACTCCTGCTCCTGCCCCCTCTTTACTTGATGCACCATCAAAATACATCTGCCACAATCCATCTAGTTCCTCTTTCTTTACCTGAATTGACATATCTTTTTGCACTTGTAAAACCCCTTCAGTTTCATCATTCAATTGCAACATACAAGAACCAATATTTTCATCAATTGAATAAATCAGATGATTATTAGGGTGTCTACTGTCACTTAGCAAATATGCCATTTCCACCTCTCTGTAAAGTCTTCTGAATTCTCCCCCAAATACTGGAATTGTAGCATATGAAAGATCCATCTGCAAAGTTCCTCCCACTTTCTTTGCCCAAGATCTAGACAATAACATACCAAATTTAGGAGAAATATCTGCTACCACTATATCCATCAATACACTCTTCATGGGTACCTGGGTTAAATTCACCACTAAATCCTTGATTACCCCAATACATTTCACTACCCTAGAATCAAATGCATACAAATCATGGTATGGTTTAGTAACACTTAGTCCTAAAGCTTCCGTGACTATTTTTGGCATGAGATTATGTGAAGCTCCTGAATCTAGCAGACAATTATGCAACAACTGATCATGTATTGAAAAGGTTACATAAAATGGAGGAGGATATTCTAAATTATCATCAGGCTGATCAAAAGTTTTTGATCCTACAATGATATTAGGGTTTTCATCCTACAAATTAATCTCATCAGATAGGATCGGAGTAGAATTCATTGCATTTTTTAATGTTTTAAAAGCTGCATCTCTATAAACTTTACTCTTAATCAATTCTGTTAAAGGCACGGGGATCTTCACCTTATTAAGCTCATGCTAAAAACTGAAACCACTAACATATTTATTCATTTCCTTGAGATTCACAACTTCCTCGTTTCTTTCATTTACAATTTGTTTCTGATTTGGGGTGTGTGCAAGAAGTTGAGGGACCTTTTAGATGCAATCTTACTTTTTAGGAACAGGCTCATGTTACATAGAAAAAGAATGTGCTCCTCTTCCATAGCACTTGGAATAGTAAATCCGATCCTGACATGTCAGCAGACATGTAGGCCAGGTAATAATAACGCACACGCGTTATAGAACTACAAAACGCACACGCGTTTTGTAACTCTATAACGCGTGCGCGTTTTGTAAATCTAAAAAAAAAAAAAAAAAACACACAGTCCC